>JAHDVE020009893.1:0-28008 GCA_022606495.2 Halesus radiatus | reverse complement strand
AGGACGTACGTCTTTTCGCCGCGCCATTAATTTTTAAATTATTACGATAATTTGATTAAATTGTCTCCAAATGGAAACGATAAATAACGAGGCAAGTGCGCTTCGTTTGTTAACGACGGCTATTGAACGCCTTTCAATTAAAATCGATCATTTGACAAGTGATTTAAATGTAGTCAAAAATATTCTACAAACGTCAAACGTCGGTAGTTTGAATATTATCGATAGTGAAACTGCAAGTACATCGACAGGTGCGAGTGCTAGCGATGTACACATGAAACAAGTGCTGGTTTTTGATTCCGACACAGGCGCCACTAGCGCGCCGTTCGCCTTCGCTGTATCTACTACTACGGCGGGCGACACTGGCGCCACCACTGCTCCGCCCGTTGCTACCTCCGCTCTAGTACCCCCGCTTGCCCCCCTGCCCGCTAAGCCGGCTCCCGTCGTACAAGCCTCCACAAGAATGGCTTCCGGCAGGAGAATAACCCGCTCGCAGGCTGCGAAAGGCTCCCAAGGAGGGAAAAAAGCCGGTGATAGTTCTTTGGCTGATAACTCTGACACATCTACCCTCGCTGCATCTACTTCTGCCGTGTCTATCGACATTGCATCTACTTCTGCTACGTCTTCCTCCGCCCTACCCAGCAGGGACCCACCGCCCTCGTCCGATGAAACTATAGTAGATGTACCACCTCTGGATCAAACTTCGGGGAGTCAACCTTGGACATTGATCAACAGGAAAAGGCGCCCTATCGCCATACGAGGCAGCCAAAGGAATCGAGATGAAGTGAAATACTTTCACCTTTACCCTCTGCATCCTGATACTTCGCTAGATGATATGACGTCATACCTTAAAACAATACCAACTGTAAGCACCTCCTCATTCAAGGTATCTAAAATTAAAACGAAGGGAGAATATGCATCATTTAAAATCGGTGTGCCCGGGTCAGCAGTGGCAGACTTGCTGCAATCAAAACTCTGGCCAAAGCACACATTCTTGAAAGAATGGGTCAACAAGGTAATAGCTCCAAGGCTACCCTATATTAAACCAAGTTGACGCCGTAATACTCTACATTTCTTTTACCAAAATGTTAGAGGACTGAAAACTAAATGTTCTTTATTTTCCTCTAATGTTTTGGTAAATAATTTCGATGTAATAGGACTCACTGAGACTTGGCTGAACTCCAGTGTGTTCAACCCAGAGTTATTCGATGGCAGTTTCCATGTGTTCAGAAAAGACAGAGACAATGGTATTGGCCACAGACAAGGCGGCGGTTGCCTTTTGGCTGTTAAAAGCAAACTTAAGGCTGAACGCATACCTGCTCTGGAGGCTGGCATCGAAGACTTATGGGTAAAAATAACTTACAATTTTTTTGTTACTTTTACATGTGTAGTATATTTTCCACCAGCATCAAATTTAGAAATATTTCAACTTTTTTTAACAAAATACATGAAAATGTCGATCTTATCGGAACAAGGAATGTTATTATTTTGGGAGATTTCAACATATATTCCGCGCGCAGTAGCAAAGATGTCGAAAATGACCTTAACTTCTTATGCGAAGTATTCGGGCTCTCCCAGAATAACGATATTCTTAATTCCGAGTCCAGGATATTAGACCTTGTTTTGTGTAACATGACATTAAATGTTATACACAGTGATTCTCCTCTCGTACATGAAGACAAATATCACCCCGCATTAGAGTTCCGGTATTCCTGCAAAAGTCCTCCGAAGGCTACCAAAGTTCCCCAACATGATGATGGCACTTTGCGTGGATGGATCTTTGGTAGGGGTGATTTTGACAAACTTTACCATATGATGAGTCAATTGGAATGGCAAGAGCTTTGTAACTTTGATACCGTTAATGAGGCGCTGCACCATTTTTATTCTTGTATATATAATATATTTGACGCTTGCTTTCCAAGGAAACCTCCCAACAGAGGTGGACGTAGATATCCGAAGTGGTTCTCTAGAGATACCATCGCGAGCATCGAGGTGAAGCATGCTCACCATAAAAAATGGAAAGCCACTGGTGACCGACGTGAGTATGAAATGTTCAGTAAACTCAGAACAGTTGTGAGACGAAATGTTCATATAGCATTTCGTACATATGTTAAATCTATAGAGAGTGATATCAAGCATGATTCTAAGTCATTTTGGGACTACGTCAAATCACTGCGTAAGGACGGTGGTATAACGGACACCATGATGCATGGTGATCGAGAAGTTAGAGGAGCGGATGTAGCCAATGCGTTTGCGACACATTTCCAATCCGTGTATAGTAATGAACCTCCATTACTAAATCCCAATACTGCTGCCAAGATGAATGTGAAGGGAGCCCAGAACATTGATATACGTCATATAGACGAATCAGATGTAAAATCTTCCATTACAAAAATGAAACATACACATTCTCTTGGTCCTGATTTTTTACCAGTCTTTTTTCTGAAAGGATGTGTTGATTTTTTAAAGCTGCCCCTAAGCTTCATATTCAACCTCTCTTTAGAAACTGGTATATTTCCTGATTCCTGGAAAGTCTCAAAATTTGTCCTATCTTTAAAAGCGGGTCAAAGACATTTGTGGAAAATTTCAGACCGGTGGCTATTCTCTCTGCCCCGGCAAAGCTGTTCGAGTCAATACTCCACAAAAACATGCTGTCGCAAGTAGAGCCATTTATAATATCGGAACAGCATGGGTTTAGAAAGGGCCGATCAACAGACACGAACCTATTGGTACTCACAGATTATGTATCAAAATCCTTAGATAAAGGCTACCAAGTTGATTGCTCATACAATGATTTTTCGAAGGCTTTTGATACTGTAAATCATGACATCTTATTAAATAAACTGTCAATGATAGGTTTTTCTTTACGGTTTCTAATATTCTTTGCCAGCTATTTTACTGGAAGAAAACAATTTGTATCGCATGGAATATTTTTGTCTAAATTATTTCCTGTGCTCTCTGGAGTTCCTCAGGGCTCTAATTTAGGCCCCCTCCTCTTTTCTATTTTTATTAACGATATCGCAGAGAGCATTCTGCATTCCAGGTTTCTTCTTTTCGCTGATGACCTAAAACTGTTCTTAGAAATATTAACTTTAGAAGACTGCAATCGACTCCAATCGGATATTGATAGAATCATTGATTGGAGTAAGAGAAATCAGATTGAGTTCAATATTTCTAAATGTTTCATTCTTTCTTTCACAAGGGCGTGTCATACTTGGTTTTACCGGTATAATATGAACGCCCGAAGTTTAAAACGTGTCTCCACTATGAAAGATCTTGGTATCGTGTTTGATAGTAGGCTGACATTTCATGCTCATATTGAAGTCGCCTGTAGTACTTCATTAAAAATGCTGGGTTTTGTCCTACGTACTTCAAGGAATTTTAAAGACACTCGGGTTCTCATAATTTTATATAACTCGCTAGTAAGGAGTAGGCTTGAGAGTGGGTCGGTGGTTTGGAGCCCACATCAGGTGAAGTATTCCCTCATGTTGGAAAGAGTTCAGAAGAAATTTTTAAGATTTCTTTATTTGAGGGAATATGGCTACTACCCGTGGCTCTATCCTACCGACTTTCTCCTAGGTATGCTCGGAATGAACCATCTGCGGGTCAGAAGGGATGTACACATTGTGACACATTTCTTCAGACTGATTTCGCGGATGGTTCGAAAATTCGGCTATCATGGAGAACATTCATTTCTATGTTCCCGATGGTTATCTCCGTCACCGACAGCATAGACTGTTTTATCTCCCGGCCTGCAGGACCAACTTGCCAATGGTCATGCCGGTGGGGAGGGCAATCTTGCTGTTAAATAGAATCACTTCGGATATCGACATATTTAGCATCAATGAAGTTGAATTTAAACGTAAAGCTTTGTTGCTACTTGCATAATGCCAGTATGCCTTGTATACAATTTACTGAGATTATGTATGTCTAACTTATTTTTTGTTTTAATTTTTATTATTTTTTATAAGTAATTATTTTGGATGTTGTACATCCTATATCATCTTTAAAAATGCCTTAAAATGTAAATTTTGTAAAATTTTTAAAAAGAATAAACAGTTGAATTGAATATTTTACAAAATAAACCCAAAATATTCTTTTCGAGCCGTTCTCATGTTCCATGAACTTTCTGCAAAAATAAAGAGGCATGTTTAACAGATGAAACAGGTACCTACTCAAGCAAAAAAAAAAATTGTAATGGTTGAACATTAATTAGTTGTCAGAATATATTACAATTTTATTAAATATTAATGGACTATTGTATTTAAACCAATATTTACATAAATATATTAAACCATAAGTGAATCTGTCTAGCTGCATATTCGACGGCCCAGTGACGTCACACCTTAATAATAACACCTTAATAATAATATTTAACCATAGATTTTGCGCGTTTTAGCAGGTTTTGAAAAATTCAAACTTTAATATTAATTAAAAATATACATTTAATACGTTTGTTCCGTTAACTTTCAGCAAAAATGAAACGCCATGTTCAAGGGATGATACAGGAACTTACTTACAACTGCTTTTTTACCAGATATCGGACCTGAAGGGTTTATCATGCGCCCAGTCACCCAAAGTTGCACCCTTTACCCAAACTGGAAAATTTTCCCCCCTCACCTCCTAGCGGTCTCTCAGTGGACCTCCCCCTATCCCCCTATCACCCCCCCCCCCCACCCTACTCCCCCCCCTCAACCAATGTTCTATCGCGTGGAGCATTTACGACTCGAGGTTGAACGGATTTCAGGAAGGGGGTGGGAGGGGTGGGAAATCAGTGCAGTCGATATGTAGGTATTGAATTATCAAAGGTTTCGCCTAACATCATAAACAGACTTTCTTTGTGCAAATCGCACCCCTAGTTAAAGCAATAACATCTGAAAAAATGCAGTTTTGAGATTATCATATCCAGAATAATGATCGCATTGCTTAAGTGCTGTTTTGATCCCCTGTGCAATGGATTTGCGTATTATTTCGATTAATTGATTTTTGTCCTTAATTATCTACATACGAGTAAATGCTATTTGAATTTCTTACATTATTTCAACCTTTTTTTATACGGTCATGTATTTTCCAATGTTAATTTATGTATGTTACTTAGGTCTCTAGTTATATACCATAAATGTAGTTGTATTGGGAATTGACCCACTTGGTCTTATATGTATTAGATTTAAGTCACTAGCTATAAGTTATAAGTCTTAGTTGTATGTCGCTCGCTATAATTCATAGATGTTAGTCATTAGTTATAAGTTATAAGTCATAGTTGTATGTCGCTCGCTATAAGTCATAGATGTTAGTCACTAGTTATAAGTTATAAGTCTTAGTTGTATGTCGCTCGCTATAAGTCATAGATGTTAATAATAATAATAATAATTGGATTACTTCTATAGCGCCGTTTTCGTGAGAAAATCACCTCAAGGGCGCTTTGTCACTGGTTAGTCACTGGTTATAAGTTATAAGTCTCGGCAGTTGGTCGATTGTAAGTCATTCATTATAAATCTCAGTCATGGGCCATTAGTAATAAATCTTAGCTCTAGATTATTATTTATAAGTTATAGGCTAAATAAATTATGTGTAAAACGCCCTTGAGGTAATTAACCCAAAAAAACTGCTTTGTAAAAGTAATCCAATCATTTTTATTAATATTATAAAGCGATTTTGAAGATATCATAAAATTAGAAATTTCATACATGCCTCTAACTTAATTTTACACTTATCCTTTATTTTATTGATATATTATGGTATACAATATGTTCGTTTTTCATTCAGGGGACCAACTCTGTGTAAGCCATAAATAACATATTTTTACAGTTTGCATTTTGTTTTTAGTTTCATTTAGTTTATTTAATTTATTTAAAATAACTAATTATAACTTATATATTGTTACATTTAATTATTTTAACTTATATACTATTGCGTACTTTACATATAGCTAATGACAACTTAAATACTATTAGATTTTATCTTGCGTAACGTAATGTGGTTTTCACAATCAATTTTTATTTTATTAATTGGTTTAATTTTGATTGGGACCGGCAGAGCATTATAACATTTCAGCCCTTTGTGAAATAAACTATTTTGCGTATTGGCTTTTTTTGTAGTCCGTATTGCTTTAACAAGTTAAGTTAGCGTTTACGTTAAGAGACATATCCTCAATGGAAACGCAAGTGACGACGCTGCGTTTACAAAAAACTGTCAATATTTTTTTGTTATTGCCGATTTAACTTTCGTAATATAATGCAAAAGAGACAGTTTTGGCCCGGGGGTAATTTGTTTGACATAACACTGTTTACATAAAGCAACTAGTGGTGTGATTTCCATAAGTTACTAAGCAACTAATCGTTGGTTAAGTAGATATTATCTCAAAGGAAACTCTCACATACACAGTAATATGTATAAGTGCACAATATATTAATGACTTGCCAACATTAAAATGTTAACCTATATTATATTGCTTTTATAAATCGTATTTTTTGTTTACTAAGTGTGTAAAATGTTATTAAGGATCTTTGTAAAAAAATGGAGGAATGTTGAAGGCAGTTACTTAATTAAATTTTGCTAGTGATAATGAAAATCAAAGCCTTCTAGAACTCGTTCATTTCCGAGGACAAAGGATGATCCCCCGCTTCAATCAAGTAGGTTCCTTGAATTATATGATATAGGAGCCTTTATCTGGCAGTGGTTAAACAGTGGATAATGATGTATACATCGACCTGGAACCGGTGGGGCTGTGGTTTCCTCAAAAGGGGTAAATCGTCAGACTGAAAGGAGATAGAGAAGAGGAAGGTTAGGAATACCTGGCTATTCAGATCTGGTGATTAAACACGTCTAAAGCCATTTCAAGCAACTTTTCTATTCTGGAAAAAACGTCACATTAATATAAATTGTTTATAATACAAACATTTTAAAATAAAAACATTTTATTTAAATGTCTAAAAAATATTTTGTTTGGATCACTATTCAATAAATAAATATCAACATTCTTCGATGTTAATTAACATTAATTTAAACAATTAATTATTGGTAAAATTGAAAATACTCGTGGTGTCATTAATAATAAAATAATAAGAAATATTTTCTGTACACCATTTTATAATATATAAATATCAACAATATAATTATTGTCCACACTTAAAAGTTATATTTCACAAAAATGGCGCAATGTAAATTATCTAATTGTTGTTATTTACATTAGTTTAATATTGCTTTCGCTTTTAATAGAAGTTTAATTGATTCGATTCATAAAAGCGGCAACGTCAACCGCTTTAAGTGCAATAACCGCATAACGACATCGCGTCATGAGCATTAAATGTGTATACTTTAATTTAATAATTCAAAGTATCGAGGGGAGCTTTTAATAGATGTTTGTTTGGCCTTATAACGGGGCACTGCCTGTGTGCGCTGTGCGTGTCTAACTCAAATATTTTATTTTTATTTTTAAATTACGTTATTATTTACAATTTTAGAAGTAAGAAACCAAGAATTTCATTTTAATTCATATTAAATGCGTAAATATCTATATATAGTTAATTAAGGCGGCTCCCTCGTGAACCGTTAAAGGCACGCTCTCAAACATCACTTTGCAGGTTGCTAACTCAAGTAATATCACAAATCTTTAAATTCTATACGAGTAGTTAGGAAAATATATGAGTGTAAGGAGAATATATGACACGAATGTGAATGAAAGAAGAAGCCGGGGACGATCGAGGAAGACATGGCATGATCAAGTGAATCAAATACTTCAGTCGGGCCATGTCAGAAGTCAGAATAACAGAAGAGAATGAATAAGGCGTTGTATGAATGTGAATGAAGCAAGAAGTATATGCCAAGATCGAGTTGCTTGGCGGTCCGTCCTCTTTTCCTACCCCTGCGGGAAAACGGCGTGATAGTTAGTTAGGAAAATGTATAAAGTTTCAACAGACAAAAATCGTCAAACCTGTTTTATTTTTTTTAATTATAATGTCACATCACCAAGTTACCGCTTCATATGAAAACGTATATTTTATTTTAAAAAACGCCTATAAAATTTTCTTACTAATTTATTAATTATTCACATTATTATTATCACAAAATATTGTTAATTAATCATGTAAAATTCCACAAACTCGTCATCACTTGACTCACTCGACGATTTGCTAAATGCTGGACGGTAAAGCTGAAATCTGCAATTCTGACAGTTTAATGGCTACAGCTGACATCTGAAGACCCATGTGCGAGTCCATGCGGCGAGACATCGCACAACGTTAGATGGATTTTTGTTGCTCCCGGTTTATGTTGATTCCTTACCGGTCCATGTATGAGTCGCCCAAGTGACGTGTCGAACGTAGTCCGTTATTAGTATTTTTTTTCCGTTATCAATATTGATTTTCATGTAGAAAAGGCAATGGGTTTATGTCAAAAGGCAAGATGTGACAAAATTCGAAAAATAATGCTTGTTTTAAGTCAATAATTAACAAATCACGTCACTTCCTTCAGGGGTATGAAGAGATCGTGCCTTGGTACACACTCATTGTTTCATCTAAATTCATACATCGTCTCTTTTGTTATTCGAATTATTAACTTGACCAAGTTCTCCGGCGGCTTCAACCTCTTCTTCAGTTCTTTTTCACTTAATACGCTCTCCCGATACTCCTTTCTCCGTCCTTTCGCTCTAAGTCTCCAAAACATCTTGGCATCTCTTCCCCGACGGCCCTAATGATAATGCTTTCGAAAGCGAAACAGCTGTCACGCGTAATAATAATTACCTAGCAGAACTTTTATATAAATCAACCTTTTTTAATTGAATCATAACTGTATTTATAAATTTTTTTTAAACTTTAAATAAAAACTGTAAACATAAATTCCTTCATTACTTTCAGTAAAATATTTTCGGTAATAAGTCTCTGCTGTTCTATACGATGCCCTTAAAGTTATATTTCACAAAACAGTGCAGTAAATAATTTATTTTTCTTTTTTCTTGATTGCCTGTTTTCTGAAATGTCTAAAATTTTAAGATGTTGTTAAATTATAAAACTTAATTATCTATCATCACAAATCAAACTCATTGCAAAATGTGTACGAAAAACTGGAAAATACTTAATAATACTTTCACGATTCCCTGTTGTTACACATCGTCTCCACATGAGTACTGAGCACATGGCACAGAAAACAAAGGTCACATAAGTATGCTAGCGGTTTCAACCCACTTGGCTGGTCGAAGGAAAAAAGCTTGCCAAAATAATTTTAGATTAAAGTCCCGCCATATCTTCTATTTCCCTGGGAAAGTTTCAGAGTAACGGCCCTGAATGTGTATACTGAAAGCTTTCCAAGAGCCATATCGGGAAGTCTTTCATACTAAGAAGTACGTAAGTACCTAACGTTGATCTTCATTCATGTCTTCTCACTTGCATGTTCTGGTAAGTAAAATATACCATCACCTAATTAGTCAATTCCGTACGTCCATTTTTTTTCGCAAACGAACGAATTATTTTAGTTTTTTGGAACATATTTTTTTTTATGTGAATACCGCACAAGAGTCCCAACTGTTCCCAACCGTCTGAAGTAAGTGAGACTATGGCATCCCCAATTGGGGAATGTTGTGAGGCTTAAGGTTTAAGGGAGGGGAAGGAGAAGGGGAAGAGAAGGTAGAGAAATACCAGGCAATTCAGATCTGGTCACCAAACACGGCTAAAAACCATTTCAAGCAACGTTTCAATTGTGAATGGTGGTCTTTCACCAGGGCGATACTGAGAGTATCTTCCAATCTGGAACGTGCGCAAATATACTGTATATTATTTTTAAATAAATTAATTGTGAAACAGCACAGATTAACTGAATACAATTTACTTGTGCAAACCGGGATTTGAACCCGCGACCTTCGGTTTCTTAGTCGAGAGTCTTATCCCTCGACCATGAAACGGAAACCTCATATACATATGATAATAATTTATAAGTTAACGATAAATCGTATTAAGTATCAGAAATAGTAAGTAAAAATAATAATAATAATGAGATAAAATAAATAAATAAATAAAAAGTCCATATAAAATTGAGAAAAGCGTTTTTCGATTGAATCTTAGAATTCTTAAAATTTACTTTAAACGAAAGCTGTCCATTAATTAACGTATGACTCTATTTATTATTTTTTAATATGTAAACTGTAATCATATTACATACTTTAATTATGAATGTTTGATTGATTTTTGTTTGACAAGCCCCCAAAAGGCACACAAACTCCAACTGCTCGGGGGGCTTTGAAGCAGGGAATGGACGGTTACCTCGAGAGGATTTCCTCTTGGGGTAAGAATAAACTCGTCGATTTTAATGATTCAAAACCCAATCTTATCTGATTACGTCTAAAGAAGATCTAAATATCACTTGATATACTTGGTGTAATCCTGAGTGACCAGCTCAAGTATGGGGCTCCATCGAAGTCAGAGAAAAGTTAACCTATCAGAAGCTGAGCGTACTTTACAGGGTCCGCAGATACTTCAATAGTACATAGCTGCTGGCCTTGTAAAAATCGCAAGTGCATATATCTGGAAAAACCCTATATTCTGTGATGAAACGGGCGGTCCCTTTGATAGATTCGCCTATCTCAACAAATAGATTGCAATATTTGGAGGACAGACGTCAGGTGGGAATGCTGTCATTGTTCTACCGGTATTTTAATGGAAGATGCTCTGAGAAACTAGCGTCATTGATCCCTTCGGCACCGGTGCACAGTCCAGAAATACGCCAAAACCGCGCCCAACATTTGTACACGGTTGACATTTGTCACATGAAATCGGGTCGCTTCTACGATTCGTTATTGTGTTCAACAACTCGTCTGTGGAATAATTTACCAGCCTCTGTGTTTCCTCCTCCCTACAACATGGGTCTCTTCAAGACCCCGATACACTCCTTTCTATCCTCTAAAAAAACCTCCGCACAGCATCCCTATAGATGACAAAGTACGAGAGGGAAATTATTTCCCTCGAGGCCTCCTGTGCGGAGTAACTGTAACAAATAATAAAGGAAAGGTAGATAGATTCCAAGCGTATCTTAATTTTATTAAATTCATAGTAGTTTTTTAAAAAATTCCATCGTAAATTTGCAAATATTGAGTTAATTGGTAATTTTCTAATTAAGGTAACGTTTGTTTTGTTAACTAGTTTTGTTGTCTTGAGATAAATGTGATATTTATTTATTATTAAGTGTAAAATTTTTATACTGAAGCAGTAAAAACTCTTGAACGGCGAGTTCCGACGTCATTAAATTGGGACAGCTCTTTTTTGTCTAGAGCATCTAGATAAACGCAGCTAATTTTAACTCGCATCATAGTTTTCCTCTATAAAATGAGGCATGGAAAATTTCGCGATTGCTTTAAGTCGATTTTTTTCCATTTTCAAGCGATAAATAAGGCGATTTTTTCAAGCCATATTTTGAAGTTTTAAAATAAGAAAGTAATATTATACCATCTTAATATTTTTTTTAATATATGGTTTCAGCAAGCTTGAATAGCCATAAAATACAACTCAGCTAACTTAGAAAACGCCGCGTACTTTAATTATTTCGTCGATTTAAAAATATATTTATAATAGATATCTGTTTTTTTTTATAATATATATATACCCAGATGAAACCGAATATGCAATTTTACTTCTCCGTTTAGTCTACGGATGGCGCTGCCGTCGATGAGCGTATATTTTTAGTGTATATTTAGTTTCATTGTACCGCGTATCGCAACTCCTACATTTAGTAACTTTGCTTGTCAAGAGCAGTTCCCAGAACGGCTACAGATGATCAACCATAAATAATAATATGTGACCGAATAAATTACGAACGTTCTTTATTTGCGCATCATAAAGAGGCTGTTTTGAAAATAAAATTAGAAAAGATTAAGGATTCTTAATATCGTTTTCGTCAATTGCGTGATTATTATTCAAAGAGTGTTTTGCAGATTAAAACCTTTTTTTTATTTTCATTATAAATAATTTCTGTTACGATAATGGTTTATGAGATGAATTCTCACATTATCAGTTAGTAACATTTTATTTTAATTTTTTATGCTTTTCTTAAATATTCAATGTGCAATGGATTTTACATATCATTTTCGTTAATTGCGTGATAATTATTCAAAAAGTATTGTGCAAATTATGAATTATTTAATTTTATATTCATTTTTTATAATAATCTTGTGTTTAGTATTATTTCTCGTATACATGGAAGGGTTCGTTCGTCCTACGAATTTCGTTTTATATTAATCGCATTCCAATTCCTATTACCATTTAGTAATACTAAGTTTTATTAACCTTCTTATATATTTTCTGTACATCATTCTATATTATTTTTGGTGTAGAGGGTTACTTTATTAAGTTTAGAAAATTTCGTGAAAGCTGATCCGAAATATTTCAGAGTGCCAATGTGAACCGCATTTGCGTAACCTCGGAGTAGATTTTATTTTCAAATCATTTGAATTTGATCGACTTGTTCATACCTCTCTCCATATTTTCAGTAAGGTAGACATTAAAGTTGAGAGATATTGTAAATAAAATAAAAATTCAGGGAATACTTTGTTTACGTCAAGTGGTTCAACCACCGGCTATGGTGTACCATTGTTTACGTCAAGTGGTTCAACCACCCGCTATGGTCTACCTACGGCGGGTGGCCATCACATTAGGACCACATATTTTTTTACAATTGTTTGATTTATTTTTTAATTAAAAGTTTCAAATTCGTATTTGAATACTTTATTCTTATTTTTTATTCTTATACAATGAGTGCGTCCTATTCTTAGTAAAGTGTATTGACATGTTTATCAGTTGAAAATTCTGAAAAGCAAGATCTTATAGAAAAGGTTATCAAAATCTAACATCATTGTATCAATCTAACATTGTAAAACAGTGAATAAAGCAAGTGTATTGAAATTATAAAAAAATACATAATTATATTTTTTATACAAATCCTTTATAATAATATTAAATAGTGATAAGAAGAATTTCAAAAATAAATACTTACATAAAAAAATATATAATCTGAATTATGATTAAATTTAAAAACGTAAAAACACTTTGTCATATTTTAATATTGAGGGATAATTTTTTCAAAAACAACATCAAGTCATAGGTAGGTACCTGCCTAATAATAACTCATGATTTTATATTAGGGAATAATTAAGAAAAATAAATTCAGGTAGGTTAGGTTAGGTTCGGTCGGGATGAATGAAATGTGCGGGTAACTTAAATTTTAAATTTTAAAAATAAAATAATAAAATAATAAAATAATAAAATAATAAAATAATAAAATAATAAAATAATAAAAAATAATAAAAATAATAAAATAATAAATAATAAAATAATAAAATAATAAAATAATAAAAATAATGAATGATGGAGAAAGTAAAGAATATTAAAGACTGATGAATGATAAGATAGTAAAGATATTAGAAGATAGATGATAAAGAATGATAGATGATAGAAGATGATAGATAAATAAAGTATTAAAGATATTAAAGATGATAGATATTAGGAATGATAGAGATGATAAAGATAGGAGAAATGATAAAGATATTAAGATGATAAGATGATAGATAGTCAAAGATATTAGATAGTAAAGATATTAAAGATGATAGAATGTTAGAATGTTGGGAAAATATTAAAGATATTAGAATGATGAAGATGATGAAGATGATGAAGATGATAAGATATTTAAAGATGATAAAGATGATAAAGATGATAAGATGATAGGTGATAAGATATTAAAGATGATAAAGATGATAGAAGATAGTAGATAATAAAATAATAAAATAATAAAATAATAAAATAATAAAATAATAAAATAATAAAATAATAATAATATACAACTAAACTATGAACTAAGAAACACATGTGTTGTAGATTGATAAAAACAGACGAATGTCGCTTTTCGTGGATTTTTTTATGAAATCATATTCTGCCCACCATTCTTAATATAAAATTTTACAACCAAATTCGAATCCAACCCTTAGAGAGGGAGTTATGCGCATTCGAATCTCGACCCCAACCTTCAAACTTGTCCATAATAAATGATTTTGTTTACCAATGTCGTTTAAGTGATTTTTTTACGGAATTACATTATGCCAATTATTCTTAATATAAAATCGACAACTGTGTTTGAATGCAAGCCTTAGGGCCGGAGATATTACGCATTTAAATCTCAACCCCAATCATAATAATAATAATAATAATTGGATGATTGGTATATCGCCAGTTTTGTGAAAAATCACCTCAAGGGTGCTGTACAAATATTTATTAATTAATTATATATAATAATATAATGAATAATAATAATCAACCGTACCAATGGCGTAGAATCTTATATATCAATAACTTTTCTCAAAAAAGCATTAGAAACCTTCCGACAGATATTAAACTAGCATTTTACACAGACAATAGTATAGGTAAATTTTTAATTTATTGTAAAGATAAAGAAGACAGTTTAGGCTACTCGGGCATTTATTCACTTCAATGCAATGATTGCCCGGCGTTCTATGTTGGCAAAACGTCGCGTAATGTTAATATCCGTGTAAAAGAACACTTAAGATGTCAACATTTTAATGGTTTCGCCGAATTTGCCAAGCATCTCTTAGAAACAGACCACACATTCAATAAAAATACAGGCAATAGTTTAATGCATAAAAATGGAACAGGCATTCGATTAGATAACTTGGAAGCGTTAGAAAAAAAGAAAGCCAAAAACACTAATATTGGACTCATAAATAATCAAATAAATTTAAATAAAAGTCCAATTCTTAAATTATTCCCAATTAACAAAGTACACACACTTCCCGGTCAGCAGGTACCTGTCCCACCCTTGACCCTCCACTCGCCTGTTTTTATCAATCTATAACACATGTGTATCTTATTTCATAGTTGAATTGTATACCGCCCTGAAGAAGATACGGTAGTAGCGATACCCGGTCGGCAAAAGTATAAAATAAAAGTGATGTAAACAAAGTTATTTTTTTATTTTTTAAATTTTAATGTCACATCACCAAGTTACCGCTTCATATGAAAATATAAAATTTAAATAACATGTATTATGAAAATATTAAATAGTTTTCTTAAATTATGATTTAAATTACGTAATAATGAAGAAAATTAATTCATCTATCAATTTGCAAGCAAAAAATATTAATTTGTCATTTTTTCAAATGATTGAGATCCACTTTGTTGTGTCATTATTAAAAAATAATTAAAAATTAGTTTGTAATCACCACTTTATGAATATATACACGTCAACATGTTTCGAAAGCGAAGCTTTCCTCATCAGGGATATACATAATACTGAAAAATTGAAAGTATAGACAAATGATAAACATAGAAAACAATACTGTAAGAATATACAAATTATAAACATTAACATAAACAAAAAATGATTAAAGAGGGTTAATCAAAAATGTTAATAAAACATTATTATTAAATAGTTAACAACAAATTGATATTATAAATTATTTATATTATTAATATTATTATGAAAATAAATTCAAGAAACAGCTATTTTTAAGAATATGTTTAATTATTAATCATATTTAATTGACTATTAACACACGTACTGATTTCTAAAATTTCAAATTTGTCTAATTGTAAACCGGTTATATTTCTATTTAAAATTTTGAAACCTTTAGTTAAATCACACGAATGATTGGTTTCCAAAATATGGTTGGAAAATTTAGAAAAAAATATTACTTAAACACCTTAGGTGTTCCTTAACTCTAATATTAAAATTTCCTGAAGTATTTCCTAGATAAAAAAAAGTTGTAATTGTTACAAATTAATTTATATACCCCCGCTTTATTTAAAATATTATCTTCATCCTTGTTATTTTAAAGATTTTTAATTTTATTTATTTAAAAATTAATAAATCAATTAATTAATTAATTTTCTTAATTAAATCAATTAATTAATTATTCATTTATTTTGGGATGTTTTTAATTAATAAATATGAAGTATTATTATTTAAAAACAATATTTTGTCCACTATTTACTAACACCAGTTAATTGTAGATACACATAAGATTTAAACAATATATTTTCTATTAATTTAATACTATAACCGTCATTTATTGCAATCTGTTCAATTATATTTAATTCTTCGTTAAAATTATTTTTAATAGGGGTACATTAATTAACTAATCCACTAAGCATGGAATGAAAATCTGATATTTTTTGAGCAAAAAAATGTTTTTTTTTTTTATACGAATACCGCACAAGAGTCCCAAACTGCTCCCAACCGTCTGGAGCCAGTGAGACTATGGCATTCCCAATTGAGGAATTTTGTGAGGCTGAAGGTATTGGGGAGGGGAAGGAGAAGGGGGAGAGGAAGGAAAGGGGGAAGAGGAAGTTACCTGGCTATTTAGATCTGGTCACCAAATACGGCTAAAAGTCATTTCAAGCAACGTTTCAATTCTGAATGGTGGTCTTTCACCAGGGCGATACTGAGAGTATCTTCCACTCTGGAACGTGCGCAAATATACTTTATATTATTTTTAAATGGATTAATTGTGAAACAACACAAATTAATTAAATAAAAATTACTTACTCACGCCGGAATTTGAACCCGCGACCTTCGGATTCGTAGTCGAGAGCCTTACCCCTCGACCATGGAGGCCGTCAAGATTAGAATGTATATTGATGTCTGTGTAAGTATCTTTTGAAACAAGTGATTAGTATATATTAATAAAGTGGTGATCACAAAGTAATTTTGATATCATTTATTAATATTTTTGTATTTAGGAATATTAAAAAAAAATTATTCAGTTTCGTTGGGTGCAACGGACAAATCGCTGTACTATTATGACTAGTATAATTGTCACCCCCCAAAAATAACAATTAATTAGTTATGTTTCTTAATTAGTTGTTAATTACATCATATATAATATAATATATATATATATTTCTGTGTGTAATTATATTATAATTATAATATAATTACACATAGAAAGGAGTGTAAGAAGAATATATGACGCGAATGTGAATGGAAGAAGAAGCCGGGGACGCCCGAGGAAGGCATGACACGATCAAGTGAATCAAATACTTGAGTCGGACCATGTCGGAATAATAAAAGAGAATGTATGAGACGATGTATGAATGTGAATGAAGCAAGAAGTGTATGCCAAGATCGAGTTGTTTGGCGGTCCGTCCTCTTTGCCTACACCTGCGGGGAAACGGTTTAGTGGTTAGTTAGTTAGTAAGTTAGTTATAAACACGATTTCAACGATCCCGATATCACCAAGCCTCTTCCGCCATTTTTTTGCTTACTGTCTACTTTTATTATTGTATTTCCCACGAACTATTCTTCAAAGGATGGGTCCGATAATATTTCTACCGACGGAATATAATCGTATTGTAGTAATAGTTACCCACTTACGTCGAAAGTTTATTGTTCCAAACTAGCATAAATGCTACAAATGTTTTGTTTATATTATATGAAATTATATTATTATTAAAAAATAATTCTAACTGCCCCGAGACAGGAGGACTGTGGCACACCCAAATGGGGAATATTGTGAGGCGGAATAAAATTGGGGAGTGAAAGGAGAACATAGAAGTGGACGGTTGGGAAGTTCCCAGCAATATAGATCTATTTACTAAACATATCTAATCCCATGTCAAGCAACATTTCAATTCTGAATGATTGGTCTTCAAAAAAACCATTTAATAAACTTAATTTACGCATCGCCGGGTTGGTTTGAACCCGCAACGTCTGGGCCAGAGTTATTTTTTACCGCCTTGGCATGGATGTCATAATATTCGATACGTCATTATTTAATCGTTCAAATAAAACATGAATAAATAAGTGGCAATTTCGCAAGACGCCGGCTTGTAGGCAAAATGAAATATAATATTTAAGTTGTACGCAAGGTTTGCTATAAAATGAAAGAAAATATTCACCGGACGCCGTATTCCCTATAATGGGAAAGGGGTTCCGATGGGTGGATCGGTGAAAGGACATTTTCCTTTTTGTATATTTTTATTTTAAAGTTTTTAGAAAATCTATACCTTGCTACATTTATACAATTAAAAGATAAAATATACTTTATTGAAAACTATGTAAAAATCAAGCCCTTCAGATGAACGCTATACTGTGGGATCGGTAAAAGGACGCAATAATGACTGTGGGATTTATATATATACTCGTATATCAATTTTGTTGCAAAATACCATCACTATTCCTAAAAATAACTCTAATTTCAAGAAAAATAACGAGAAATTGCCAAATAATAACGCTAAATTTTCAGGTCCCTATCCATAGAGTACAGGTATATTCTTTTCACTATCCAAATCTACGACAAGTTGCCAAGTGGCCGTTCCGTATTTTGAAATGATTAATACAAGCAAAGTTTTTTTTATATCTAAAGTCGCGTACCAATTAGTTTTGGTAAAGAAATTGCTGTAATCATTTCAGTAACACGGAGTGATTTATTCAGAGTTTTTATTTTATTTTTTCAGATTAGAAGATCTGCAAATACCATAGTGCAATTGTAAGAAAACGGGATTTTACATTTTCTTTGCCGTTGCTGTTTAAATGAAATGAATAATCAAATAGTACGAATAAGCAAATTCGCTTTAAAAAGTTCCCCTTCAAAGAAATGCCTGAGAAAACATCGTCCGTAAGTAACTTTCTTTTCCCACCAGCATTGTTCTTCCCTCGTCTCCATTCCAATTATTGCCCTTTCCCACCCCATCCCCACTTTAAGGCAACATTACTTTAATTTTTATATAACGATTTTTACTTACACATATTTATTTTCATTCACACCTCACAGAAAATAGCTAGAAAGGATGAAACTGCTTCCTGTATTATATATAAGTCCGCCTTTATACCAGCTAATATTTTTGTTATTTTTTTATTCCAGCTGCCTCCAACCGCCTGGAGCCATTAAGACTATGGCATCCCTAATCAGGGGTTGTTGTGAGGCTAAAGATAGCAGAGAGGGGAGGGAGATGGTGAATGCGAAAGTGGGGAATTGTCAATTTAGATCTGGTGACTAAATATGGCTAAAGCCATTTCAAGCGACGTTTCGATTCAGAATGGTGCTCTTTAACCAGGGCAATACTGACAGTATTTTACAACTTATTGGTACCTAACTTTGTAATTATTATCATATAGTGCTTGTAATTTAATGCAAAATATTATATCTTAGTTATCCAAACTAGGTGAAATCTTCATAAAGAATTATTTCCAATCGAAATGGGATTACCCCCACCTATAAAAAAAATACATATTTTCATAAATAATATCCAACCCATGAAAACATTATTTGATCAAACTATTTGCTGCATCCTCTTCGGGCTGCATCCATGAGTTATATTATATTACCGTACTATGTCGATTCTGGCTTTTTTCCCTTCTATTTTTGTATAATGGCACTTAATATGAACTAAACTTGTCAATTTGACTGTCCTAAAACGGGATTTGTTCCTAGTTGGGCAGTCAAAGCTTTCTTAAAGGTTTTTGTTAAATAATGTGTGCTTCAAATAAATATTATTATTATTATCTTCGTTTCCCAAGAAAGCAATGATCTGGGTTGGTTGGAAGAAATTACCATCTGACAAATGTTTCGCTTTGCATACTTCTACCTATGTATACTAATGAGTACATGGTAAATGTGAAAAAAGTGTTATTAATTTTAAAATAGGTTAATAACATCAAATAATACGCGATCTTTGTTAACAAAGCCTGCAATAAACTGACAAAAACCCCCCATTCATGCTGACAAAATGTAAAACAAACTTTCTTCACCTAAAAATATAACACAATCTTATTTACACAAGACTGCAATAATAAGAATGGAAGAAGCGCCGCCGAACCGCCCTTATCAAAAGCCACCCTTATCAAAAGTCTTGGTCCGCAAAAACAAAGAAACCCTCCTGCCCACTTGACCCCCCAACCCCCGGTGGCGCGCGCGCCCAGACGTCTCGTATCGATCCCGTCCCGGACCTACGCCACTTCCCCCCACCCCAACCTATCCCCCCATCACCCTTTCTGCCGCTGCACCCCCCCGGAGCAAAACCGACCTCACCCCCATCCTCCCCCTGTCAGGCTTCGCCCCTCCTTTGGTACTTTGGATGCACTTGTCGGCTAGACGTATTTTGTACTGAGTCGCACACGCTATCACATTTCGGCTCTCTTGTACAGGCGGCCTGAAAAATAGTAGTGCTCAAAATTTGTTAATTTTTGAAAATACAATTTTTTTATTTGTTTTAAATATACAAAACGACGTAGTTATAATGAGAATCTTTTATACATAGTGTTTATAGTTTTAAAGGGTAAAAAAATTGAAAATTTTTCTCCTCCACAAAGTTACTAAATTTTAAAACATTTAATAATAAACTAATAAAACTAGGGAACAATTTTAAAAGCGTAATTGATTTTTATTTATTTAAATACTCCTAAATTTACTCGTATTCCGTCTAATTCAATCCATCATCCAACCGATGTATTAGCATATAAATCATATCTATTAATACCTACAATAAACTTGCTATCTTGCTTAAAATCAGAGGTGTGCATTCCATACAGGAACATGACCACCGACTACTCTACCTTACTCAAGTAAAAAATAAATAATGTTAAAATATATATACAAGAAATCAATCTATAGCGCTCCACCGATCCCCCTACTATAACGTCAAAAGCAGGGACTACTCCTTCACTAAAAATTTACAAGTGTGCGTTATGCGCATTCAAAGGAAGACTCGTTTGATTCAGTGTCGCATGCCTATTGGAATAATTTACAAATTAATGTCACAACCAGTGTCATCTCTTAATACCTCTATTGATTAGTACAACTTTACTAATGAAACAATTGACAAAAACATTGAAATTTTATTTTTCCAATAATTGGCTTGTAATGTGCATACATGAAGTGGTTATTTTGATATTTGATGTGGAAGGTAATCCCAACAATCATCGGTTGAAACCAGCAGCTTAGCCATTTTCAGCAAAAAACTTACCACGTCCGGGGAAAGCTTTTTTAAATATCATTAATTATTTCGCTGTTTTTCCTACTGCCTACCCTGAATAAAAATTCTAACACGCCGGTGCTTAAAATATTGTAATAAATTAGTTAAAGTTCAGAGGAAATTTATTTCGAGAATTATCGAATAAAAAATATCCCTAGAAAAAGTAAATAATTATTTCCATACCCCTCAATACTTTTTTTTAAATATAGAATAGTGATTTCCACTTGCTCAAGGCATAGACATTCATGCCAAAAGTATTATTTACTTTAATAAATAAAAAAGGTCACGATGGTAAGTCTAAATTCAGCGTTATTTGCGTCATTGTGTTTTGTCAGTATGGCAGCTGGTTTATCAATGATTTTCAAAAGCAATTGTGAAAGTTTCATTCTACAACCAATAGAGGTACTGGTACCATTTTGGACCAATACTGATTTTTTTTTTTTTAAATTCATCATTTGTTGAGCTTCTTTTTAAACAGTCGTGCCACATCCCGCGTAGGCCGGCCCGGAGGAAAAGTGTACAGTGTACACCACGCAAAGGGGATTCGAGCCTCAGTAGTACTACCGAAACATGCGCGGGTAACTGTACCCTCCCCATCCACCCAGCCTCTCCCGCCACTACCTCCCCCCTCCGCCGCAGGACACGCGCTGCCTGATGTGGCAAAGTGAAGGCTGCGTTTGCATAATGTTCGAAGTGTCAAACTTGGAAATTAATTGACCGAATATTTTAAAATTTTAATCGTTAACACTTTCTGGCGTTTTTTCGTAATTCATCTTCTTTAGTATCAATGCTTATTACTTATTTATAGTTCGTTAATCGTATTTTTTAAAAGATTGATTTCAAAAATTAAAATTTATTACAAAAATGTATAAAATTGTATATCTATTGCAACAGAAATATGTTTCATGAATATTTCAATAAGAAGCATTATTTTATGGCACTCTTGAATTTTGATGGAGGAACTCGGACACCACAAAGTAATTCAATGTAATTCATATTAAACCATAGAAATCTTAATAGTTATCCACAGGGCTTTGTATTTATAAAAAAGTGATTTAAAAAAAATAAATTATAATAAATTCATTCAAAATTATTTTCTTTAAGCCACTATTTTAATAAATACATATCTGCATGTTTCTAAATTAATGGTCCTTCGCCAGGTTAAATGTATACTGATAAATAATGGTATATTAACATAAACAAAATAACAAGAAGTGTTAATAAAAAATTAAATAATTGGGTATTGATATAAAAAATAATCATGTAAAATAAACAAAGATGTTTTAAAATAATAACTATTGTGTTCATATTAAAAACTAGAAATTCAAACAAAATCTATTGTCTATGTTTACGTCAATTTTTTTTTCACTTCACGTTGTATCCTGACGAAGAAACCATTGGTTTCTAAACATGTAGATATGTATTTATTAAAATAGTGGTTTAAATAAAATAATTTTTAAATTAATTATTTTATTTAAAACGGTGCCACAAAGTGAATTTACGTTTATTGAAGAAATAATAACATGTTATTTTCGTACGAATAATGCGAATGATAACCTTGTGGTAGTCTGGCAGTCTGACAGTCTGAATTGCAGTTTGGAAGACTGGCAGTCTGTTTGTTTGGCCTGGATCTCCGGCAGTCTGACAGTTTGGGATTCCGGCAGTCTGACATTCTGACGGTCTGACAGTTTTGCAGTTTGGATGTCTGGCAGTTTAACAGTCTGTTTGGCCTGGATTTCCGGCAGTCTTACAGTCTGGAATTCCGGCAGTCTGACAAACTGACACTATGACAGTCTTGCAGTTTGGAAGTCAGGCAATCATCTCGTTGTCTGGTCTGATAGTCCAGCAGTAAATGATAGGCTCGTAGGACTCCGAATTTGAAAAGTTTTTTTTCTAATTTCGCACGTCCAGAACGTATATCTACGTACATTGATCAGTGTTTTCCTTTCTTAATAATTTATACGCATTTACATAAAATTTCATGACTCTTTTACGCAACGTGTAAACATCGGGGTGTTTTACATTTTTGTACTGGCAGACGTACGATCTCATTAATTAAAAATCTCATTAGAATCACGTTAGGCTCACACGTGTTATAAGCCAACTACTGTCTAACACAAAATAAAATATTAGTGTTTTCCCTAGCATATCCAGCTTTTAAAAAGTGCAAATAAATGCAACAAACTTTATTTCTACAATTCTTGATACAACTCAAAGCTCTATCTCAAGGTTTTCCAACTACACGTCATAAAAAGTAGAAGGTCTGTTATGATACATTATCCAATCGTTTTGACGTGAAATACCTTGTCTCGTATACGTAGTTTAATAGTTCATATATAATTGAAACAATAAATTTTAAGTATTTCGATTTGCATTATCTACATGGATTATTAGACCAGCGGGGTGTGAATCGAAAGATGTTTATGAATAAATTTAATTAATATTAAATTTTAACTTTTTTATAACATGTTTATCACGCCATTTCACTGCAGGGGTAGGTAGAAAGATTTCATGGGTAAGAACCTGACCTTTTCATTCATTTTTTTTATCTGAACACCGCACAAAAGTCTCAACTACTCGTAGACAGTACATCATCGGGGTTTATTATAAGGCTGAATGAAGTGAGGTGGGAAAAGAGATAGGTAATAGGAAGTTTTCAAAGTAACTGACTATTCCAATCAGGTCACCAAATACCCCTAAAATGCATGCAGAAATAAATATAATCTTAAAATTTGTTAAATAAATTTATTTAAACAGCTTCACATTTTAGAAAAATTTTATAGTCCTGGAAATCTTGTTCGCCTATAGACCAGTATAACTTGGAACTGCGTGTTTTTGTTTATAAACTCATTAAACCGCCGTCTTCCTGATCACGGCCAAACTTTCAATCTCCCATTTCCTCCAAAACGCTTCATCCTTGAGACATATTTGCGCTCCAACTAGGCGAGGATTAGTCTCAGTGCACGCTGGTGTGAGTCGGTGAACCAGCCAGAGTGGGTTAACACTGAACTCTGTAAGCACTGAACATTGCGCACTGTGAACAGAGTCAGAGAGTGGTGAACGAGGGGACGAAGGCTGTGTTTGGCGCAACGCTCTGGGGCAGAACTGCAGCACGTTATCGTATGAAACTAGATAAATCTTCTGCTAGGTAATGGTTGGCGTTAAATTTATCGTGTTTTTGCTATCATCATAATATTTCGTTTCACCCTCTTGAGGCCGGTGCATTTTCCACATTAAACGCATTTTAAGTATATTCTTGGGAAAAACTTCCCAAGAGATGTATTTTTATTTGTTTTAATGCAGATTGAAATAAGTGCAATAGTTTAGTTTAAAAATATATGGATACTTATTTATTCTCACCGCGAAAGGGCGGTTTATTGAACAAACCCCACTTTTTCCAGTATTTCTTATACTTTTTCTAAAATACATTTCTTTTTTTTTTAATGTAACATAGTACAACTTTTAAACAAAAATATTGAACAATCAATATTTAACACAAGTTAAAGGAAGTAATTAGTTACAAAAATAAGACGAAACGTCATTTTTTTCAATTATTTAAATTAAAATGATTCGGAAAACTCATTTGAAACTCGGGCGAAAGCGGGCAATAGTCATAAAACGTATAATAATTTTTTTGAATAAAAAATACATCAATTATAACTTTTACGTAAATTACATAAATGTAAATTATATTGTGGCTTCATTATTAATAAAATTGATAAGAAATAAATTTGTTTACGCCTCTGTTTAATATATAAATATCAACATATTTTGGAAGCGAAGCTATACACAGTATACTAAAAAAAAAACAATAATTTTTTTGTTTTTAATTAATTACTTGCCTACTTCATCACTTATTGTTATTTTTTGTTTATGTTTGTAATTTGTCTATTCTTACACTATTATTTTTCTTTGTTTATTATTTGTCTATTCTTCTCATTATTTTTTAGTACACTGCATATCCTGATGAGGGAAGTTTCACTTTCGAAACATGTTGATGTTTAACTATTAAACAATAGTATAAAGAAATTTATTTCTTATTATTTTTAAATTACATTTCGCTCCATATTATCCTTTGTGATTTAATGCAACCAATTTTCAACCCCCACACGTTCCAGTCATGATCTTGAAGCTAGCCTTTAAATAAGGCTACACACACACTTCCACAGCTTTGTCGTGTATTCTATATATATACATCCACACTGCACATACAACTTATGTGTAGATACATTTATGTAGCACGTGTAGCGTCCTCAGATGTGACGGGGTGGAAATTCGATTAGGGTGGTTAAAGGAAAGGGAAGTTTTCACAACTCCTTGGGCCTTGCAAGCTTAGAAGAAAGAAAAGCGCATCGCGCATGCGTCCACACACACAAGGACGAACGTATACGTACATCATTATGTAATACGATACATCCATCTGCACACGAATTTCAGTAATGTGTATAAAAAGTAAAGCGAAATGCAGTTTCCGTGAAGGAAGAAAATGCTTGTCAGCGCTGTGAGATGAGGCGAAGTAGAAATAAGATGGGAAAGAGAAGATCGCTGATATGATTAATGGTAGACAAGAAAAACATCTTCAAAACGATTTCAAATGAAAAGTCCTCACCGCAGTCATTTGTTATCTGCAGCTGGAAGGATTTTATTTTTACTTCATAAATTATTGAATTTGATTTTCATTTTTTTTTTTTAATTTATATAAATCCTCACATTAACTGAGATTCAAAGAACCTCTATGAATTTAAAAATAAATCGAAGGTGCAGGCTAATATTTTAATAATTGACAAAATTAAAGTGTTATATTTTTTTGTTTCCATGAAAACTTCGAGGTGGATTATCAAAAAGAACTCGTACATGTTGATATTTTTAATTAGTAATGGATATTTATCGCTACTTTTCTACACAATATTAAAATGAAAATATCAACTTTCCAACACGAGTTCGACATTCCGAGAATAGCGAAAGTTTTCAAATTGTGTGGGTTCTTTGTTGTGAGAAAACGATGCAAATAATTCTCTCAAACAACTTCTGTATTTAACGTCTATTCACTGTGTTTGTGTTATGTATTTCTATTGCATCTGTATGTTTCGAGTCTGTACATTTATTTGTGTTATTTTCCTGTTGTTTAAATACATTTTTTTAAATATTCATATTTGGTTTGAAAACTCTGTGAAACCTACTAGTAATAATTAACAGTTCCATAATGAGTTGAATTGATAACTCATGGGAGTGCAACATCCGTCGTACGTCTTATTTGAATAAAAAAAATGTTTTTTTATTATTGTTTTCTTTATTCTGTAGAATTCCATAATAATTTTAAATACATTTATTCTTTATTAAATCAAATTTAATATATTTTTATAGTTCTGCTAGGTGCCTTATAAAAAAATGGTAACTATTTTCATTTTAGATTTCCACAACGCGCAAACGCATTGTGGATTGACATTACGAATTAAATGAAAAAACACTTTGTTTGAATCCACTTTTATTTTTGTATAAATACTTTAACTAGTATACACACGGGAGTGTGTACATTCCTGTTATTTAATTAGTATATTTTAACTCCTGAAGATGATTCAGACCAATCGAAACTAGTCGACGCATTTATACAAAAATAAAAGTGTCTTTACATTTAATTCGCTGCTTATTTTACTTTAAAATTAAAGTGTTAGTTATTTACCAACTGCATAAAGTAAGGTACACATAGTTGAAGATTTTTTTTATAGTTTTTTATTGTTGACCAATATTGTACTACAACCATCAAAGACAATTGAATTGACACAGCATTATGAGGCGTAAAGTAAAATGTTTTTTTTTCCACCGTATGTGGGTTCCAACACGCCATGGTGATTTCAACCCAACAATATCAAAGGTGGCTATTTTTCACAGTAATAAAAGGTTGTATTTGTTCTATTTGTCAAATAAGTAGGTCCCAGGTACTGAAAGATGCGGGGGTCGTATGAGACGAAAGGTATTATGTTGTGTCACCTCGCTGCAGTGGGGTAGGGGATGGGTTGCATGACGCAATGGAGACCCCACCCCATTATCACTGTCAAAGGTCAAAACATCTTTACTGGGGACGCGACGCTGCATTTGGTCCGCTGGGCACGTCCGGATATCTCGGAAAATCCCACACCCTTTACATGGTGCAGTAGAGTGCAACCTTTTAACGAATGCTCTATTTTATTTCTCAATTATGTCTTAAAACTGATTGTATTGTAAGTTGAGAGGGCAAAGCGTCAGGTTGCCAGTTGCCACACAGGTTTTGGGGGTTCAGTCATCGGCTATCTAGAAAGTTTTCTTTAAGCAATATTGTCGGCTTATATTGATGATAGCAGGAGTAATTCAAATAGTTTCTAGTTTTGCGAAAACCTTTGTAATCATTCTTGAAAAAAGTAAAAAAGATAATAATAACAGCCTAGATTCTTCACCGATGAAAGTTAATATGCATTAGATAAAAACAGTCAATTCAGTAGTCTTGCGCTTGTTTTCGAGTAAAATAAAAGAAATGTGATAACCGAATCTAAAAAACTTGAGCATAATTGAAGATGGTAGATTTCTGAAATCTGCAACTCAAGGTATTGAAGGTATTTAGTGTTCATGGCAGGATTATCATTTCACTTATTATCATTATTCATCCAATGTTTCAATCATTTTAAAAAATTCAAATTTCAATCATTTTAATTTGTGTGGCTGCACTCTTATAGTAGACTAGCTAATGTGTTCCCGGCCTTGCATGGGTTTTTTATTATATTTTTTAAAATAAAGTTATGAAGTTATGAATTCTTGCTTGTCGTTTGGGTGACATAATAAATAATAAATGGATTATTTCTATAGCGCCGTTTTCGTGAGAAAATCACCTCAAGACATAATTGATTTGACAGCGAAAGTAATGCATTGTAATGACTATTACTTTCTCTAAACAATGAAACAAAGAAACAACCATTTGAAAATTTTATTTCAATCCAAACATTCATTTTTTTAAATATATCTAAATAATAAAGTTCTTAATTAGGTACCTACTTGTGTTTTCCATTTTCAAAATATT
>JAHDVE020009892.1:0-32996 GCA_022606495.2 Halesus radiatus | reverse complement strand
AAAAATACAAAAGCTGTAGTCTAATAATAATAATAATAAATGGATTATTTCTATAGCGCCGTTTTCGTGAGAAAATCACCTCAAGGGCGCTTTACAACATAATTTATCTAACCTATACCTTATCACTGTAATAGATCTCCCCCCCCCCCTAACGATAATATATATTTTTTTGATAATTAGTTGTTTCTCCCTGTCGAATATTTACGACGGTCGCGCTACTCCGATTCTGATTAGATTCTGCCTAGATTCTAAAAAGATTAAAATATGTTTAATTAATCACCTGATGAATTAAATATTTCTTAGCAAGCCGACCTTCCTCTTCCTCGTTTATTTGGATCCGCCCCTTGCACGTTGTGTAATTTTTTTTTTCGGTCATCAGGACGTGATCCAGGTTTGTGTGGTAACTTTTGGTTCTTTTAGACTTTGGGGTGCTGCTTTCTGTTGATTTTTAAATGACTCTGATATCTCCCGCACCCCGAACTATTCTTCACAATATAAATACTATTATTCGGCTTACATTAATTGATATCGGCACTCGCCTTAGAGACCTAATACCTGAATTGGATTAACATACCTAGAACAATGGGAAATGAGAATTCCTACCGTGAATGCACATCTCGCCCTCGCCTCGGAGAGTCTGTACGCAGCAACTGATGAAACGCTAACACAATCGAATAAATGACATATTTCATGATGAACCAATTAACATTATTTAACTACGTGATTCACTCGGTTCTACGGTTAGGTATTTTTACAGTTAGTTATATTATACGATTAATTAGTTCTACGGGTAGGTATTTTATCGGTTTGGTATCGAGATAAGACATGGAATTTGCTTTTAATAATTGGTCACCTCCATATCCTCAACTTCATTGGGTGGTGGAAGTCAAATTCCAGCCCACTGAAGTACCAATTCCAGCTCCTCCGGTTGTTTTAATTTAATTGAAGATTGCCATGTTTATATCTCTTGCCAGAGGATGATTTGGGTTCCGGAACTGGTGAAGGTTTTTTCATTCACAAATATGCACTGGGAGATACCTCTACCAGATTTAAGGCACAAGTGATTGGTGTTGGTGATTTCGTATCCATCAATATACACGAGGTGTCTTGACGTAGCTCAATGCATAGAGGATCAGCTCCTGGTGCTTTGGGACCCATCAATATACACGAGGTGTCTCAACGTAGCTCAATGCATAGAGGATCAGCTTCTGGTGATGTTACGGCGCGTCAGACATCTCGTATTGGGGTATACGAGGGAACTGTTTGTCGAGGGGATCGACTTGTGTCGGCGAAATATATATTTTGTGAAACGAGGGTTGTGAGGCCTCATGACACGTCTGGGAAGAGATCGCAACGACCTTTCTTTGGCGGCCTGTCGCGATATCCATCCAAACATATACGTACTTCTCAATAATATATGTAAACTGTAGTTTTTTATAATCTGCAATACGCTAGTTTTTCCAGTGCATCCCAGAGTGTAGGATATTAAAATACAACGTTTGTGCCCGCTGTAAGATAACACCTTCATGTATAAATTCTAATATAAATATCAATAATTACAATACACATGATAAACGTAAGTTTTACATATTTTAACTCCTGCCGGAGTGTGATTCTTTAATTTAATTGATGATTGCCATCTTTTTATCCATCAATATACATGAGGTGTCTCAACTTAGCTCAATGCATAGAGGATCAGCTCCTAGTGCTTTGGGACCCATCAATATACACGAGGTGTCTTAACGTAGCTCAATGCATAGAGGATCAGCTTCTGGTGATGTTACGGCGCGTCAGACATCTCGTATTGGGGAATACGAGGGAACTGTTTGTCGAGGAGATCGACTTGTGTCGGCGAAATATATATTTTGTGAAATGAGGGTTGTGAGGCCTCATGACACGTCTGGGAAGAGATCGCAACGACCTTTTCTTTGGCGGCCTGTCGCGATTTCCATCCAAACATAAACGTACTTCTCAATAATATATGTAAACTGTGGTTTTTTATAATCTGCAATACGCTAGTTTTTCCAGTGCATCCCAGAGTGTAGGATATTAAAATACAACGTTTGTGCCCGCTGTAAGATAACACCTTCATCTATAAATTCTAATATAAATATTAATAATTGCAATACACATGATAAACTTAAGTTTTACATATTTTAACTCCTGTCGGAGTGTGATTCTTGGTGAATGGGGTATTCGTTATGATTCAATCACAACGAGATCACCGTTGAATCTAGAGTTGCGGAAAGCTGCTGTCGCCAAGTCATTTCATTATACAGCCAGGAAAACTCCATACGTGCATCAGAAAAGGGTAGCGAGTCCACTGCCAACCTCGTCCCTCCGCCTCCCAGTAAAACGAGTAGGAAAGCCAATGACGAATAATTGTCCCCATCGATTAACTCCTCTGTGAAAACGTCCCCTCGCTATTGAATATTGTCAAAGATAGGCATTGATCCATGACACCTTGGAATGTGAGTCCGCTCAAACAATCCCAAAATGCCGACGCTATGCTGGGAAAATAACTCACCAACGTCAGGATAGTGGGAGAACCAGGCCTACCCTCTGAATCAACGGGTACCTTCAACATTCAAAGTGCAGTTCTTTGTCCATGAGGGATAATTAGGCGAAGCCAGACCGACATGTTGTCTCCTTCGCTCGGCCTCCAGGTAGGTAGGGAGCCTGTGAAAGTCCACTCGCTTCACCCCTTAACCAGCGCACGCGGGATCGAACGTGAAGGTAGATGAAATTACTTGTTGACATTGATTGATTATGATTTAACTCAATAAAAGACAATTGTACAGGTAGGTATCTATTAGAAATTATCATACGTACCTAAATATGTTTCTATAAAATAGGTATTTTTGAATACTTAAAGGTTGACTACTTGTATTGAGTGACGGTAATTACACTGTCGATAGTGCTTGTGTGAAGATAAACTGATGTGTAAAGAGATGTTATCATAAAATACTTAATGAAGTTAGATGTACCCGCTAGGGTATCTTGAAATGTATTTGCATACCGATAGATCAGAACGGTTTTGATCAAGTTTACAAAATATTTATTCAATTTAATCTCTGTAACGTGACTAGATTTTTGTTAATGTTAGGAACCTGGTTAATATACTTGTAAGTAAATTAATAAAAACTTACCATACTTCTTAGTGAATATCCAAAATATATTAGTTTAACCACAAAACCAACCCGCAAAGCAGTAACTACCATTTCCACGCGCGTATTTTTAGCATGCTAAAACACCATGCAATACCCAGACGGTCTACTCTCTAAAACCCGGCTTTCACTCTCCTCTCCCAAAAACAACCCTCCTCCTCTCGTCTCTCCAAACCGACTTCCTCCACTCCCGAACCGACCACGTCCCTACTTCCCAACTCTCCAAACCGACTATCACCTATCGTCTCCCAAACCGACCACGTCCCTACTCCACAACTCTCCAAACCGACCTCCTCCACTCCCTACCCAAGACCGACCTCCCTCTTCCCCAACTCTCCAAAACCGACCATCACCTCTCGTCTCCCCAACCGACCACGTCCCTCCTCCACAACTGACTGTCCTCCCGACTCTCTCCTCTCCCCCTTCCAACCGACCATCCCTTATCTCCCTTAATACCGACTCCCCGTTGTTCCTCGCACAGGTCCGTATTAGGTATCCTTCGCCAACTTAACAAACTTATAATTCTTTTAAATTATCTCTTTTAAACCAACTATTTTGAGTAAGATATTTATTTACTGGTTGATCCCACTATCAAACCAAAATAGGTACCGTTCCTACTAGTATTGTGAGTGCCAATCGTACCGATTGCTTGGTTTAGAAATCCGCTCAGGCAATAATAACAACAATAAATGGACCACTTCCACAGCGCCGTCTTCGCGAGAAAATCACCTCAAGGCGCTTTACAACATAATTTATCTAACCCATACCTTATCACTTAGACTTATATCTAATAACTTACATATCAGATTTATCACTAATGGCTTATAGCTAAGATTTATAACTAGAAAATACTTAATTAAGACTTACAATTAGTGATTTACATCTAAGACTTATATAGATAGCGACTTACAACTTAGACCTGTAGCTAGTGACTTAAAACTAGATAAGTTCAATTTCATAATCGAAGTCATCAAGCCTATACTATATCCTACTTTATTCCTCACAAAACCGTAAATCTGAATGCAGAATAAAAGGCTGTTTCTCAGTGGCGCTTGACACCGAATCACATTCGAGATCGACACTGGTCTCTTAATACGCCTCTGGAAATATTATAAAACAACGCCCGTCCAAGGCCTGACCGCTTCTCACTAATTCCGTCACTAACATGATAATTTATCGTCTCCAGTCCTAAGGGTAGGTAGAACATTCCAGCTCATTTCTAAAATCAATAATTAATTACTCTTTTCTAGAGATGTCACATTAACTAATTCTTAGACGCCCTCTCTCCATTATTTCTACACTTTCAAAATTCCAGGGGCGTCCCCAAGATTTATACACGGGTCGTTCAAAAAATCCTTATTTCATTTGTTTTAGTTATTTTAGATGAGGCACCAGTATGCGGTTTCGAACTATAGCAACTAGTTAATTTTAACATAAACTAAACCGTATTGATTCTATTTAGTATGCAATTTAATATGCTCGTAAATCATTATATGTACCCAAAGTGGTACTCTAGACAAGCCTGCCTTTTTCCAAATACGTAATTTACGCCGAAATTGCACAACTCTCCAATCTAATTAACGGTTATTTCGGAGATCTTTTTCATTGCCGAGTTCATCTCACCTACCGTCACTGGAATATTTCTGGGTCATTTGATACTTTACCCTCTTCAATGGCATGTTTGTTTAAGTGCCTCAATTGCCTGCGTTATTTACGTGAAAAGGAACAAAGTAAGAATTCACAAGTTACAAATCATTATTAAGGGATGTGTTTACAATAAATCCTACCTCTATGAGTTCCATGAAACTCTGGTATTTTTATTTAAGAAACCCATAAATTGTCCTAAAATTGCGGCCACCCGTACTCTTCGAGACTTCAAATTTACATGAATTATTTTAAATAATAAAGAAAAATACGTTCTTATTAAAACTCAAATCCATCACATCACTTAGACTTATATATAATAATTTACATATTAGATTAATTACTAATGGCTTACAGCTAAGATTTATAACTAGAAAATCCCCAATTCAGACTTATAATTAGTGACTTACATCTTAGACTTATATACTGTCTACTAAAGCAAGAAATACTATGAACGATTTATCGATAAAATTTACATGTGTAGTTTATTTATTTATTTACGCCCACTACGTGGAAATTTATTAATAACATTAAAAGGTACATATGTATTATAATAGATAATATAAAAAGAAACAACATAATTTGAGGGTTTTATCCAGAGTTAAATAGTTTCAAATGACCTAGTCGATGAGAAAAACCGTTCTAATGCATGTTTATACTGTAACACTGTTGTCCCAAATATGTCAATATGTGGAAAATGTATAAGGTTTAATAACAAAGCTCTCAGACTAGAAGCTTTTAAGTTCTATATGAAATATGTAGTGGAATTTTCGATAAAACGCGTCTTTTTTATATATATTTCATAGGATTTGAAAGATTACAGCTTGAGGAAGTTCGTCATTGGAAACCTTGGAAATTTTCCGAACTACTCGTATAAAATTAATAGATAAATTATTTGTTATTTTTCTTGCGTTAGCTACTTGCAAAGTGACGTTTAGCGTCTTATCTCGTCCTTAATATTAGGAAAGACGTTCAGTTTCCGCACCAGGAAAAGTTGTGGAAAGCAACTGTAGAGCGGCGCGAGGATAGGCTGGCCTACTATGGACCTAGGTCACCAAAGTAGCGCAGGGATGCCTGGTGGCGCTTCATCATGATTTAATCAAAGATTTAACCTATAAATAAAAGAAAAAAATCAGTATCCGATTTTCGGTTTTCGATTTTCGTTTTTCGATTTCCGATTTTCGATTTTCGATTTTCGATTTTCGATTTTCGATTTTCGATTTTCGATTTTCGATTTTCGATTTTCGATTTTCGATTTTCGATTTTCGATTTTCGATTTTCGATTTTCGATTTTCGATTTTCGATTTTCGATTTTCGATTTTCGATTTTCGATTTTCGATTTTCGATTTTCGATTTAAGATTTTCGATTTTCGATTTTTGATTTTCGATTTTCGATTTTCAATTTTCGATTTTCAATTTTCAATTGTCGATTTTAAGTTCCAGAAAATTGGATTCGTAATATTTAATACAGTTTTACTTTTGAGTGTGTTTTGAAACATTTTTTTTTTGAGTCCTTAACAGTCAGGCACCGGAAAAAGATGGTTGATCCGTTTTCAACTTTTGAAATTTTTGAATGGTAGATAATATTATACTGTAGACTTTCTTAAATACGACCGTCTAAACTGAATGGGGATATTCATAAAATTAGTCGAGTTATAGAATTCATAAGGACAACCGGAGGGCGAAGCGGAGACGCAGCTGGGCGCTGACACTGAGAAGTAGTGCGAAGAAAATGAGTAACAAAAAATAAGGACTAAAGGAAGCCCTATTTGAGTATAATCAATTTTACGAGAGAGAGGAGGGTTGACTGTTTAGCCTGTAAGTATCAAAATTTTTATTAAAATCTTTAAATGCAGTTTTCTTAGAACTGTGTTTAAAATTGCCAACCACGATATCTCGACAATCAATTGGTTGATTGAGCTAAAAATCGATGAATTCCATCAGAAAACAGTTTTAAGCGGAATTCAGTCCCATTTGAATTGTATTTTTATAACTCGGATAATGGTCAATGATGAAGAAAAAAAACAAAACAAAAAGTCTCGCATGCCGCCACAACGTGGAAAAATATAATTGATTAGTTAAATCTGCTACCCACCATCATAATAATCAAACAGATTAAGTTTTTTTTCAGACACATACAGGAGGCTGGTTGGTTGACGTGAATAGTTGTTCTGTGCACCGTTGTATTTAAATATACGCAACGAAAATTCACGAAAACGGCCCTACAGAAATCATCCAAATATTATTATTCAAATAATCATTATAAAGATAGCTGCCAATAATATGGGATAAAAAATAGAGAATAATATTGACAAATTTGAATTTGAGATATGATATCGATGAATAAATTGAACTGGTCTCATTAGCTAAGTTGGTTAAGCGGTTGCCCCGGATAGGCAGAGGTCCTGGGTTCGAGTCCCAGATGTGACTGAAATCTTTTATTTTCTGTCGTTTTTTTCCGTTTTCATGTTTCATTTAGTTTATGTTAATATAATTTTCTACGATGATTAATTATTATTTTTATTGTTTACAAAGCTTTTTTCTTTAAAATTTGTACACGTTTTAAGGGTATAGTAAGTATGTGAAGGAAAAAAATTTCGAAAGAAAAATTCTCACAGTTATGAAATTGGTGGAACAAATCGTTTCCAAAACAGCGCTTTTGACAACAATACAGCCTTAAACAGAGTATAAAATCCATAAAATAATGTGAATATTTTGTAGAGCTCTTAGAATTTCCGAAGTACGAGTATGTAAATTTCGCAGGAACTACGATTCTGTATGCGCGTTGTTACTAATTTGTAGCATGCCGTAGGAAGTAATTAAACTTATCGTATGGCGAATTCCCAACAAGTGCGACGCTGACGTCGCGAAATTCAATCGCTCCGTCGGTTTACTGTTTGGAGGTTCTGGTTGCAAAGAGGCTTGCTTCTGTAGTTTAGGGTTGGGGGGATGCTTTCAGCTATAACACTGATGCACAATGTTGGCAACCTTATACGAGCATGATTATCAGATGTTCTATTGTCGTAAATTATATTAAGTTACAGTCCATGTTTAAATTCATCTGAAGCCGGGGACGTGCAGTTTCGGATCTAACATTTTTGATGATTGCGTATTAACGTTAACTAACTATCACGACGTTTCGCCGCAGGGGTAGGCAGAGATGACGGACCGCCAAATAATTCGAACTTGGCATACACTTCTTGCTTAATTCACATTCATAGATCGTCTCATACATTCTCTTTTGTTATTCTGACTTCTGACATGGCCGGACTCAAATATGTGATTCACTTGGTGGTGCCGTGTCTTCCTAAGGCGTCTCGCGTCATATATTCTCCCTACACTCCTTTCATCGTTAATTTTCTCTACATGCTCAAACCATCTAAGCGTCCCTTTCTTAATTTTACTCATTACGTTTTCATCACTCTTGCATTCTTTACGAATCTCAACATTTTTCACACGATCATAAATGATTTTACCACACATTCACCTCAGAGATCTCAATTCTACGGCATTCAGTTTACTTTCATCCTTCTTCAGGGAATTCCATGTCTTACTGCCATACATCAGGGTTGGTATCAGCACTCCATTGTGGACTGCTAGTTCGGCTTAAAGATACATATTTGTTGTCCGCATTCAGTCCCCCATGAATAGAGTTTCCTGCATTCACCCCTCTTTCAATATCCCTATCAGCCTTTTCATCTCATAAAATACGACCCAAACATACAAACTCATCGACCTGCTCCAAGTATTCATCATTCACAACTATATTGCGCACTGTTTTCGTACTCTCTCTTTCAAACTACATAACTGATTACGATATACGAGTACTTACTTACTTAGCTCATTATTCATCCGTTCATCCTAGATACGAGGGACTGTTAACATTAATGTTAATAAATAAAATTATACATATAAAAGCTGATGACATTACTATTTCTGTTTTGACTTGTATACTACATACTGTTATTATACTTATAAGAAGCCCAATACAACGTTACTTAATAAATATATTGTCCTAAACTAGACCTTGTAGAAAGGTGCAATGTACTCGTATGAGATTAAGCATGCGTAAATATTTTCAAATGATTTTTTTCTTAAATTCATAACATTTAGACAATGCTAAAAGAGTATTTTATAAAATTGGAATTAATGTGATTGATGGCTTCTACAAAAAAGGTATTATAATTTTTATAAAGATATTACCTTAGCTTGCTTACAAAATGTGTAAATTTAGACATTGAAGAGATACATGTTGCGGGAAAAAATACAAAAGTAGTGTGTTGAATACAAGAACGACTCATAAAAACGATCCGTTCTCTCGTTGTATTTTGCAAAACCAAGCCATGATAATAATTTGAAGACGAAACAAATATTACAAAGTAAAAAAAAAATGTTAGGGATCTAAATATATTGTAATTACATGCTCAACGGCCAACAAAATTCTGAATTCTTCCGAAAAATTAATAAACATCTACACAGACTTAATAACTCTACAAGAAGAAGTAATAAAGTAAGACTTCTCTTTGAAAGAAAACAAAATGGGAAAACTCATTACAATATAGAGCCACGAATATCTTCCAAGAAATACCGGCCAATATAAAAGAAGAATAAAATGTGTTAAATTTTTTTAATTATAAATTATGACATGAATTGCACAACAAATTGTACGTTAAATATAATACGTTAATACTAGAATACGTGTTACTAACGTATATATGTTATGTATTTTATAACGTATGTATTTTAAGTTAAATAAATGAAAAAAAAAGCAAAAATAAACTGTGTACAAATGTTTAGACACGAGTTTTAAGTGTTTACTAACTGCCCAGTTAAACTAGCTATTCAAATTGGAATACCAATAGAACGAACACAGAATTCCCAACCCTTTAATGTTCATAAAATTGCAACACGTCCGTAAATATAGGAAAATCTATCAACAGTTCTAATACAGTCGAAAAACATCCCGTTTTAATACAGTCGAAAATTTTTATCATGCATCTTTGAAGTTACAGGCAGAGGTGACCGCCAAGATCATGAAATGTCTGCCAAATTATTTTTTTTTAATATAGAGGAGAAGCGCAACAGTTAAAAAGATATTTGCGTTTGATCAGAAAAAACAATAAAAAACGTATTTCTTCAGGTGAGTTTCGTGTTTTTCATCCTTCATAAATTGAGTTTATCCAGGCATTTTGCGAAAATTATTTCTTTTATGTTCTTATATATTTCATGAATGTTTCCCGGGGATAATGAAAGAAACAAACAATTCGCTTAGCCTCCTTCCTCTCGCAGTCAGTCTCTTTCATTTTTCATATTTCCTTATCCAGCAGCAGCCCACGAGTTTATGCGCGGTGAAAATAGGCTGAAAATAATTCATGGTTTCATTAGCTTATGAATGAACCAAATGAATTCTGAGAAATGTTATTATTCAGACATTTCCTCAGAAACCACCAATGAACAATGCGTTTTGAACTTGATGAAAACAACGCCAAAAGCAAATAACTTACGACAGTAAAAAAACATTTCTTTAATTAAAAAAAAATACAAAAAATAAAGGTGTACATCATTACAGACCGACATGCTTAACTTTGCGTTTTTCTAAAAATGTTTCTGACTTCTCATAAAGCGTGTTCTAGACAATCATTTCAAAAAATGGAGACCCGAGTTTATATGTACTCGTACACTTAATTTAAATTGTGGAGTTTAGGATTAGAAGAGATGAAATAATGTTGAATGAAAGGGAGTTAATTTTGTATAAGACAATATGGACAAAGAACTTTAGAACACATGATTCCTAGTTGTATAAATATGTTACCCGCTGAAATAAAAAAAAAAACTGTAATAAAACTAAACCATTAATAAACACATTGAAAACTTGGCTAGCTGAAAGAAGCTATTTGTACTAGAAATAAGGAAATATTATTTTATTTAAGATTTATTGCTTTCGTTTATGTTTTTATTTTATTTCATTTTTATAAATATATTTTTGCAGAAATGTTTTAGAGTAATATTCTTTATAAATATTAATGTTTTAAGCTTGTTACATATGGCTTGTATGTTTTTATTTTATATATTGTTTTTTTTTTAATTTTTTAAAAATGTTTTATTGTACATATTTTGTAACCTTGTCTGTTAATTTTATGTTTTTGATATCAAGCTCCCGTTAGACAAACTACAAAAAAGTAATTATTATCCTGAAACACTCATCCAAATTGAAAAAAACCTTTCCGAGCAAAGATAAATGTCGCCGACAGGACTCGAACCTGCACCCTTCTGATGTCCGGTCAGATGCTCTACCGTTGAGCTACGTCGGCTTATCGCAAACCCGCCAAGTTAATCAATATATACTAGTGTTTCATTCAATAATTACTGTTTTTATTATATTTTCACCTGTAAACAACCAACTTTATTAGTATGAGAAAGGCTTGTAACGGCTAAATCCCTGACAGCCAAATAAGAGAATTTTTTTTTTACTTCTTTAATAAATATAAAATTGCTTAGTGGTATTATTTTTAATAAAATGAACAAGAAATGTTCTGTATAAACCATTATTTAATATATAAATATCAACATGTTTTGGAAGCCGAGCTTCAAATTAAAATGAATCATTATAGTTGTATTTACTATAAAATAAAAAAAAATTATTTATTACATTTCTAATACAAAATGATTATTTATTATTTTACAATTTAATTCATTTCTTACATACTTTCATCACTTATTGTTAATTTTAATTTATGTTTGTAATTTGACTATTCTTACGTTATTATTTTTCTATGTTTATTATTTATCTATTCTTATCATTATTTTTAGTATACTTTCTATCCCGATGAAGGGAGCTTCGCTTCCGAAACATGTTGATATTTATATATTAAATAGTGGTTTATACAAAACATCTTTTTTTTATTTTTATATGAATACCTCACAAGAGTCCCAACTGCTCCCAACCGTCTGGAGCCAGTGAGACTATGGCATTCCCAATTGGGGAATGTTGTGAGGCTGAAGGTATTGGGGAGGGGAAGGAGAAGGGGAAGAGGAAGGTTGGGAATACCTGGCTATTCAGATCTGGTCACCAAACACAGCTAAAAGCCATTTCAAGCAACGTTTCAATTCTGAATGGTGGTCTTTCACCAGGGTGATACTGAGAGTATCTTTTATTAATTTTATACAATATTTTTAGTTCCCCTTTCGACGGTCTACTAAGTTAACTATGTTAAGCAATTTATATAAGTACAGAATCTAAATTTAAAACGAAAACTTCTGAAAAATATACAATATAATAAGGAAACCTACCCACACTTACGTCATTACAGCAGTCTACGTTTAAAAAATCGTAAAAAAATTCTGGAGTCTACGTGCCGATTGACTTAAATTCGGTAAATGAAAAGTCAAGAAATCATAAAAAAATCGTGTTATAAAGTTGAATGGGTAATTTATGTGGCTTCAAATTGCGATATGTTTCTATGAATAGATTGACGGTATTAGTCGTGAGTTGGCGTGAAGCCTTTTATATTAGTGAATTTAATCTGCACACTTATTCAAAACACCCATTTTTTACCTGACATTTTTTATGGCGCCATTTAGTCATACACATCACGTCGTAAGCATTAATTTCAACACTATTGAAGTACCCGAAACAAGTTTACGTTTGATAAAACATTATTCCCTATTTCTTTGGAAAAATAAAAAGCTCTATGGAGCAAAATGAAAAAAAAAACACAACAAGCAGCTATTAAAGGCATAGACTACATACTTTTACGTACATTTGAAAATGTCATAATTTGAAGAAAAAAAAATTGAGTACAGAAACGACTGTCACTTTATACTGAATAGAAATTGAGGGAATTGAGGGAAGAAAACCTCAAAGGTCTATGTATTTTCAAAAACGTTTTTAATTAATTTTTCGGTTGTTCGTCTATTGGTCCATGCAACGGTTCATGATAAATATTTCCAAAAACACGTAACTCCTTCAAATTGAATGTCAAAAATGTTGTACTTTTAAAAAACGACAATTGTTCACAAAGTTTGTATGAAGATCCGTAAATGTTCAAACATCCATTAGTTCGTTTTTTTATCACTGCTTGGCGCTATAATCGCTCACTGTTTGACGTTTGTCAAATGGATATTTTATTCCTCTTTCCTAGTCAATTTTCTATATTTTGCAGAAACAACCACAAAGGTACAAATCTTTTGTGAAAACAGCAAATGTCATATTGAATTTTTAATTAAAATTTAATTGAACATCCTTAATTATTAATATTTGCCAAACCTGTTCAGCGAATGAAAGGTTAATCTGTGAATTATTATTATTAAAATAAATAAAAAAAAAACATCAATAGGACTACAGTATTTACTTTAAATGCTTTCCAGAAATATAATGTGTTTGTGACATTTGAGGTTAACTTCCCAAGGTCGTCAATTTTATTAGTTTTTCCAAATATTACTTGAAACGCAGGTAGCGCTTTAGTACCTTATGTAAAACTAAATATTTTTTGCGCTTGATCAATGCGTCAATCTATATGTAAAAAATGAATATATGTCTGTCTTCGATTTCCTCAAAAAATACTCCACCGGTTTCGCTGGAAATAGCACAGTTTGTTATTTAAGTGCCGCGGAAGGTTTAGAGAGTAGTTTGAATGAAATAAAAAAAGTAAAACTTTTGCAGTAACGTTTTAAAATTAGTATGAAAAATATTGAACCTGCCATGTTGTATTAAGGTTAGCCCATAGATTACATATTCAAAAGAAAAATGTTTGTTTGGATAAAATATTTTCAAAATGGAAAACACAAGTAAGTACCTACTTAACAACTTTATTATTTAGATATATTTTGAAAAAAAGAAAAAATGAAATAGAATTTTCAAATTAATGTTTTTATTTATTTAGAAATAGCAATAGTCGTCACGAGGCATTACTTACGCTGCCATATCAATTGTGGCACCCAAACGACAAACAAGAATTCACAACTTCATAACATTGTTAGTTAGTTAGACATATAAAATCATAAATTGATAATGTATGAAAAAATGACGTTTTTTGAAAAACGAGAATAAATTAACGATATTTTTGAGGATCTACATCCTTTTTTGGAGATTCACTAACACATCGTTTTGACTGGATTACTATTTTACTTGATTATTAGACTTACTCGATCTACCAGTATATATAACGGAAATGTTAAACTATTTAAATAACATGGTCTTCGTAAAAAGGTACCTCATCAGCGCTCTCGAATTAGTCAAATGACTGACAAAGAAACTAAGAAATTAAATCCAAACTTCTTCTACCTGTAACCCTTTCAGACCTGAATTAAAAATGGCAGTGGTAAGAAAATATGCGATGCTTGAAAACACTAGGTACAATTTTTCGAAAATTTGATGAATTTTATTAAACAGATATTTTGTCTATCGAAGGCATTATCAAACTGTTGTGAAGCTACTTACGGACGATCTTTAGTCGAATTGAAAAAAATATAACTTAAGGAAATAAGTATTATACTAACGATAATAACGGTAATAACCGTTAATAATATCCGACAATTTATTTTAGAAATTAATCAAATTAAAACCAATTTGTTAAAAAAAAAAATTCAATTTAATTCGCTTTAAAAAAAATATTTTAAAAACATTATAAAAATGACAATTTCAGGGCATTCTAAAAGATGATACTATACATGTTTATTATAATTATAATTTATAATAATGTACATAGTAAATATACAGGTAATTATAAATACATATTTATTTTTTATTATTTAAACGCCCAGAGGGCTTTTATATACAAGTACATCATTTTTAAATAACATAAAAAATATAAACAGAAAACTTGCAGAAAAGTTAGTTACACTTGAAATAAGAAAAAAAGAAAAAAAAACTGCACCAAAGCTAAAAATAAATAGGAATATAAAACCAAAAAAAAGTCAATATTAACATTAATAAAAAATAATTAAATAATGTTAAAAAAGTTGTAGTTAACAATAATCCATAAACTAGATAGAAATAATTTGCCATGTTCAGATTATTGTGAAATACATCCGTATCATTTAAGTATTTGTTACCAAGACTGTGTAAGCGTTGAATTGGGGAATGCAAACTGTAGTTAGTACGGGATATACATATGTAAAATGTTAATGTTTGGCTTGAAGTTCGTTTAGGTATGTATTAAATGTAAGAGTTCAGAACAATACAATTTAAAATTAAGTAATTTTAATAAAAATGTTACGTCAAAAGTTACATAAACAAAGGAGAAAAATAAGTGGTAAAACGGTTATGCATTACATTCAGAAGCATTGATGCTAAATATATCAATATGCGTAGTGATTCTATTTAAACACTTTTTCGAAAAATTTTGCGAACTTTATTTTTTGTTTCAATACTTTAGAATTTATTCCCACGATTGTTCGAAACAACTTATTGAAGTTTGTAAACCTCATTGTAATATTTAATCATTGAAGAAGATAATATTAACACATCCCAAGTGAACCACGAAACCGAAAAAACAACAGAAAATAAAAAGATTTCAGTCGCATCTGGGACTCGAACCCAGGACTTCTACCTATCCGCGGTAACCGCTTAACCAACTTAGCTAATGAGACCACTTTAATTTACGCCATCTACACCGATATCATACTTCAAGTTCAAGACTTGTTAATATTATCCTCCATTTTTACATCCCATATTATTTGCTGCTATCCTTATGATGATCGCAAAGTTCTACCCGAACACAATTGGAATCGGAATAGAGTCTCGGATATACCTACCCAATTTTTATTCATATGAGACATCTATTGAGTTATTTTACAAGTCTGGAAAGAAATATTCATCTTATTTTTTATAACTTATTGAAGTTTGTAAACCTCATTGTAATATTTTTAAATGAACCACGAGACCGAAAAAACAACAGAAAATAAAAAAGATTTCAGTCACACCTGGGACTCGAACCCTGGGTTTCGTGGTTCATTTGGGATGTGTTAATATTATATTCTTCAATGATTAAAAATATTTTATTTATTTAGGTATATAAATACACAGTACATTTTAATACAAATGCTATAGAAGGTATATTGAAAATTACATCGTTAAAGTACCTATTACGAATACTTTAGTAATTTTGTCTGGGATGAGAATGTTTCTTAACTAATGCTAATGAGTGTAGGCGTAAGTAATAATAATAAAAATTGAAGCAAGTGTGTGGAAAGATAATGTGGAGAAGTGTAAAGAAATTATGAAATCGAGAATTACATGCTCACGAATTTTAGCTGTCTACGAATAAAAATTAAGTGTAGTTTTAAATTATTTACTATCATGCAAAAAAATGTTAATTTGTGTGGTAAAGAATAAAAAAATATGGTCTCAGAGGGGGTGTTTCACTTAAAATGATAAATCACACACTGAATACCAAAACAACTATGAATTCTTTAAAAAAATATATATAAAAATCAAACATTAAAAACATTCCTTCAAAACTTACATTCCAAAAACAGTTTAAATAAAGGTACGGATATCGAGATTAAACACAAACGTCTCATTTTAAACATTGCTTCCATCTGAACTAGTAGCTAGAATCCAAAGAAAAAAATTTCACAAGAAAGCAAGTGTTGCCAGCAATTGAAAAACGAAAACTGACAATTTTTAATTCGCTGCAGATTGGGAGGGAAAATATAACTATCCGAAAGGGTTAACTTACATTTGAGAACTTACGGCTAATGGACTTACTTATATAACTGAACGAAACGTGATTAACTAATTCTTGTTATTAACCTATTAATCAGTTACTTTTCATAAATGAACAGGTTATTTCCTTGATAGATATCATAAAATCTATCTTCTTGTAATTACCTGTAGCAAATAAATTATTTCTCATAACTTGGGATTAATTTATTATTAGTTATACAGTTCCGGCTAATCGTAAAGCAAATAGCAAACATTCAAAGGCTTCAGGACGATATCCAAAAAAATGTAAGTAGAATTACGTATTTATCGACAATTTTATTTTTTATTAAGACCAGTTTTTTTTACACATTGCTAGGGACGGCCTTGTGCTAAAGTAGTATTTTTAACTACTTACCAACCTCGCTCATCCCCAACTCTTTCCCCTCTCCCCTCTCTTCAGCCTCAAATCATTCCACGCGATTGGGGATGCCATAGTCCCAGAGGATCCGGACAGTTGCGTACATTTAGGACTTTTGAGCGGTATATATGACAAACATTTTTTTGTTCGTGCTTAATATCAGTAGGTTGGCAATAAAAAGGAAAAAATTAATAAAGTGGACCTAAAGTTTTTCATAACTATGGCAACACTAAGCTACTCACTTTGCCTTAGTAATTTCTTTTTTTTTTCATAAATTTTTTTTACATTCGAGTTCGACAGTTCATATTAAGGTAATAACGTAAGTTCATAACGCGATTATATTAACGATTTTCTTTATTTATAATTTTGATCCGTGAATTGGATTTTGTTTTTATTTTTATATAACATCTAATAAATAGGTATTTTCATACATACATTTCAGAAATACGAAAAAAATCGTCTTTCCGAGTAATTATCTTCCTTGTAAAGCGATAAATAAATAAAAAAAATGTGTACAAATTACGATGTAGAATCATTAACTAACTAACCATCACGCTATTTCTTCGCAGGGGTAGGCAGAGAGGACGAACCGCCAAACGACTCGATCTTGGAATACACTTCTTGCTTCATTCACATTCATACATTGTATTATTCCGACTCCTGACATGGCCCGACTCAAGTATGGCCCGGCTTCTTCTTCCATTCACATTCGCCTCATATATTCTCCTTATACTCCTTTCTTCGTTCATCAGCTCTACATGCCCAAACCATCTAAGTGAACTTTTTTAATCTTACTCATTACGCTTACATCAGCCTTGCATTCTTTATGAATCTCAATATTTTTCATACGATCATACGTGGTTTTTACACACATTCGCCTCAGAGATCTCATTTCTACGGAATTCAGTTTACTTTTATCCTTCCTCTGCCAATTCCATGTCTCATTACCATACATACGGGTTGGTATCAGTACTTTATTGTGGACTGCTAGCTTCGCTTCTTTGGACAACTTTTTGTTAGCGCCAACCGCGTTCAGTCCCCCGTTTGGTTAAAGTAAAAAATGTTCACTTAGGCCATTGGGCCTTATAAAACTTCCTTTCATTTTCCTATAAGCAACAATACCTTTTAAACGATCGCAGCGCCTTCAATTTTTGTCTACTATTAAATGTCAGAATTAACATTGAACAATAACAATGAAAACGATTTTACGATTTACATAATAATTATTTTAATGAAACAATTCAAATAAATACAATGTAAGCAATTTATTCCATTAGGCTCACACATTTCAATAAGATATTTAAAGATGAAACAGTATAAAAATAATATAAGAGTAAATGTTGGGGCTTGTTTAAAGTAAAAAAAAGACTAAAGAATCAGAAAAAAAAAATATTTAAAAAAGAAATAGTTGCTTGAAATGGTTGTAGGCATATTTGGTGACCAGATTTCAATAGCCAGGTACTTCCCACCCTTTCTCTCCCCCATCTCTTTTACTTCCTCACTCCTTTCAGCCTCACAACATACAGCCTCTCAACAAATTTTCAGGTGATAAATAAGGGTGCTAAACAATTTTTTACAGTTTTTATGGTCCGGAATGTAGAAAATAAAAATAGGAAATAAATTTTCAGTATTAAATTCCACAAAAAGGGGCTGTATTTTAAAAGTGTGTACATCATCCCCTGGACAGGTAAATAGTGGAGGTTATCTCATAAATCGAGAGAAATATTATTTCTGTTCCGGCCAGATGAAAAGAGGCTGCGGTGGTATCGGAAATTCTCAGATCCGAGTATCAATACCTATCAGACCTGATTGATTATTCCCACATTGTATTTTACAGGGTGCTTTGATTTCAACAAAATCATGTGATAATGCACAAATATGTAATAGTTATTATGTCTCTATATATATATCTCCTTATATATCGTTTTTACCAAAATTACTATTAATTATTGAATGAAACACTAGTATATATTGATTAACTTGGCGGATTTGCGATAAACCGACGTAGCTCAATGGTAGAGCATCTGACCGGATATTAGAAGGGTGCAAGTTCGAGTCCTGCCGGCGACGTTTATCTTTGCTCGGAAGGTTTTTTCAATTTGGATGAGTGTTTCAGGCTAATAATTATTGTTTATAAAAATATGTTATTACTGTTTATATTATCTGGATTGTCGAATAATAAGTCTTTTGTGGCTATTCGTTTTTTGTTTTTACTTAAAATTGTATCAATGAAATTGGGACCAAATCCAATATTTACTGCTATTTATTTAATTAATGCTAGTTCGTTCGATAAATTAGTATTTGATAAGGGTATCATGACCAAACTTGACAAATAAAAACAAATAGCCACAAAAAACTTCTTATTCGCTAATTTACATAATGTAAACAATCTTAGTTACGAATGGCGTCGTATTTTATTCACTAATCAGTGTAATAAACCTTCCTTTTGAATTAACACCCGCATTTTATACAAATAATAATTCAGGTAAATTTTTAATCAATTCAAAGGATAAAGATGACAAGCTTTGTCACTCGGAATTTATAAATTAGATTGTAATGATTGTTCAGCATTCTATACTGGCAAAACAACACGCAATGTCAACATTTGAAGAAAAGAGCATCTTATATGCTTAGGAGGAACGGCTGCACGGCCTGTTTCATACAAAACTTAATTTTGGATTTAAAGCAAAAATACTCACCTAAATTTAATGATCTTTTTTTCATCAAAAAATATGGTAAATATCTATTACGGATTAGAAGTAATTTATTTATATTTGTTTTACGTTATGAAATATAGGACATTAAAGGAATTGATTTTTCGCGATTTTAGTGGCACCTTTAAGAATTATTTGGGGGCTAACGGTGATTCAAAAAAAAAAAACTTTTTCCTCGCCTGCTTTGAAAATATAATAAAACATAAAACAAAATTTTTTAAAACAATATTAAAATAAGCATTATGGCGGACATTTAATTAAATTAAAAACGGTCAATTTACTTTGGAATACAAATTTGCCTTACACAATTTAAAATATTGATCCGAAAAAACTTTTTTTTCTTCATATTTTTATTTACGTACTCACATTTACATAGCAAATATGATATATTTAATAAAAATACAATAAACCCGGAAATAATTTTCTAAATTACCTCCAAAATGATGAAAACTGTTTTTTTTTTTCATGGCATATGCTTCATAATTTAAAACAAAAAAAAAATACTTCTCATCCGTACAAGATATTTACTAAAGCTTTAATAAAAAAAAGTAATTCCTTTTGGATGGGTATTTTGACCTCAAATCTTAAAATAAAATATGTATGAAATAGGCAGCCCAACCGTTCCTTTTAAATTATTATGGATTTTAGAAATTCTTATTGATAAAGATCATACCTTTAATCAGTGCACCGGTGCTAATATTGTGCATAAAAATGGTCACGAAAAGAGATTAAATGATTTAAAATCACTCGAAATAAAGAAAGCAGTTAAAACCAAAAGCGAAATTCTTAATAATCATTTAAACGTGTCCAAAAGTCCAGTATTATTAAACATATTTCCGATAAACTCATAAACCTTTTTTGCCAGATATTAAAAAAAAGCCATGACGTCGAAAGGTTGGACCATCCGGTCGTCCTTTCCTAAAATAAACCAGTAGTGTGGAAGGCCTAGTCATTTTCAAACTGTGGTTAGGCCACATTGAGAGGACTTACTTATATGATTGTATTTACCCCTAACATTTTTTTAGGGTGTTTGAAACGATTTATTAATATTTTCCTTAAAAACCGATTTACTCAGAAAATAATTGTGATAATTAAAATGATTTATTCTGAGTACTAACAGATGAAATCTCTTTTCCCCGTTTTTAATGTTGGCAGTTTTTTCTTAATGCTATTTAAGTCAGTGATATTAAATGTGTGCGGTAAATCACTGCATTATTTAAAGGAATTATATTGTTTAGGTTTCGTAAAAAAAAAATGAAGAACAGATATTTTTTTGATAGTTTTAATTAATGTTATGATCGGATCATTAATTCGTTTGTTCTTCAGTAAAATTTATCTAAAACTCTTTTTTTTCTATATGTAAGTGTTCAGGCGAGTCGTTACCAAGTGGAACGTGATTATTCACTGCGAATTTCAGAAAAGTGTTTTTATAATTAAAAAATCGTGTGTGTTCTTTGAATCTAGTTGGGAAAGCCCTTCCCGTTTGTCCGATGTAGGTAACGTTACAGTCGGCGTGGTTAGATATTAATTAATTTATTCCGTTACGATTCAATTCGATTTTACATTATATCTATATAAATAAAAATGGATATTTGTCCCTCTGTCTGTCCTCGATTTTCTCGAAAGTTACTCTTCCGATTTTGATGAAAAGTTTAGAGAGTAGTTTGTATGAAATCTAAATTCAGTTTGAAAAACAATGAACCCGCAATATTGTATTAAGGTTAGCCACAGATTACACATTCAAAAGAAGAAGGTTTGTTCGGGTAGAATATTTTAAAAATGGAAAACACAAGTAGGTACCTATTTAAGATTTTTATTGTTTAGATATTTTTTGAAAAAATAATGTTTGGAAAGAAATAAAAATTTCAAATGAATGCTTCTTTATATAATTGAAAATACACTTTGTATATACCACTTTACTTAAAATATATAAATATTTCTACATGTTTCGATAGCAATACTATCATATTCAGGAATAAATGAATACTAAAAAATAATTTCAAGTATAGAAAAATGATAAAAAATTTAAAACAATAATTTAAGAATATACAAAATATGATCAGAAACAAAAATGAATTAAAGTAGGTAAGAAATGTTAATGACAAAATAATTATAAAACCTTGAATAATACATTTAAATTAGAAATATAAATTATAAATATTATTATTAATATTAATATGAAAATAAATTTAAGAGATAGCTATTTAAAAAAAATATTTGATTATTTATTAAATTTAGTTCGCTATTATTGCTATCGAAACAGGTAGAAATATTTATATATTTTAAGGAAAGTGGTATATACAAAGTGCATTTTCAATTATATAATTAATAATGATGCCACAAAGTTATCAATCATTTGAAGAAATTATAAAAGAATGCTTCTTTTTTTAGCTGTCAAATCAATTATGTCACCCAAATGACAAGCAAGAATTCACAACTTCGTAACTTTATTAAAAAAAAAAACATAAGATAGATTAAACTAAAAAATAACATTAGTTCTACGAGTTAAATAAAATAACAAATAATATGTAAAATGTATACTTACAGTACAAAGGTTATTTAAAAAAGATGGTTTCCTTCCCATTTTTACAACACATGATTATATCTACTCCTATATAAATAATTATTATTAAAAAGAAATTTTCTTTTTCAGATACTTCTTTATTAAATCTTTGTAATATTTCACACCGACTACCAGTTTCCTTGCAATTTAAACATTTTGATAGAATTCCATCCATCAAACACAAAATGCGTGTCTTTTTTACCGAATTTCTTTGAATTTTTTTCATTCTCCAGTTCTATTTTATAAACACGCACCAGGTGCGGGATTCAAAGTTATAAATCTTTGGATAATACGGAAAGAATGTGTAGCAGGACGGAAACGGAGGAGAGAAAGGAGGTGAAACGGGAATTATCGTGTCCAATGAATCTTCAGCAGTTGTTGTTATGTTGACAAATGTAAAGAGTTGTATAAAACCGGTGCGTTGAATTACATATCATAAAATACTTCATTCTTAAAGAATTTTAACCCAAAAAACATGAAACAGTGAACCAATATAAACACATAGTGCTTCACGGCCATATCGCGAAACTCCAAAGGTAATAAACAATGTAATGAAAATCTAAAATATTTAATAACACTATTGTTTGTTTTGTAGAGCATGTCCATTTTTGTTCTGTTTTTGTTTTTTTTTTTTTTTTAATGTAGAGACCAAGTAATGAATCAGTTTTACGTTTTACTTACTGCGGTTATGCAATTACGGTCATAGGTTGCGCAATTATAGTTGACACATACAACACAAACATAGGTTTGCGTGTATTGGTACATATTTATACACTTCCGACATCGATGTCTATGTCAAATGTCACTGAGAATCAGCCCTTGTCTTGCTTGCGCACATCGCTGTTCGATCGAATTTGAATATTTAAAATGTTTTACAGTTTTTTTAAAAGGTGTACAGTATGTTCATTGAATTACATGTTAAATAAATCGAGTGGAAATTTAATTTATGAATAAAGTAAAAAAAAAAAACAAGTTAAAAACATGCCGTATGCAAGCAATGCATATGTTCGAGTACTGTGTTCGACTCAAATATGGTTAAGCCAAATAATTAGTATTCTTTTTAATCTTCTTAGCACGTATTTGCTTGGAATCTGATAGATTGTGTACCCACATAAAATCAATCAGTTGTTGTTTATCGAATCATTTTATATATATTTTAATTTAACTTAAACCAAATTTAATAATATTATTATTAAGTCCAATTATTTTCAGTTTTTGTTTTTGTGACAACTACTTCGGCATTCAAGTCCATTTTAAAACTGCGGTTAATCCACATTGCGACGTCTTATTTATATGATTTTATTTACTCCCACCAATTCTAATTTGGACGGGTTCTTAAAAATAATGATTTATTATCGGTAAAATCGATTTAGTTAGAAAATAATTAAAATTCTCTGTTCTGTCAGGTTTTTACATTTATATTGTGTTTTCCTGTATTTAAATGATAATGTTTTCTTAATTGATTTCTTCAAATGTGTTATATTGTTTTGATAATGTGAACATACTGAGAAGTGGTGAATAAATAATTTTCCTGACTTTATTAGTTAATGTCATATTAGGATCATTCGTTCGTTTATTAATTTCTAATTGTTCGAGTAAATTTAATCTAAGACCCCTTCTTTCTTTATGTAAGTTGTCAACTGGGACGTGATTAATGAAAATACTCAAAAATAATATTAGTAAATTTGTTTTATATTGTATATTAAAATAAAAAATAAATGGAGTTCTACGAATTAAATATAAAAACAATTAATCATTTTATTGATACAAGCCATAAGTGCGGGAAACACCGATTTATGCTAATCCCTAATACGGTACCCGAGGTCCGTCTACCTGAGGGTAATTTACAAACGCCCGGCTTTAAATCCCGGGAATTTCGCAGTCGCCAGAAAAAGGCAGTTAAAGGGATTAACAGCGAACTAATTAAAAGCCACCGAGCCACAGTTCGTAGTTCGCGAAGGAACCCGAAGAATAGTTCGGATGGGATTAAAAAGGGGGACTTTGGCCGAAGCAAGGTCAGTAGTGGACAGAGACGAGTCAGTAGAGACCGTCTGGCCAGTGGTCGTAGTCGAGACTCCCGTCTCCTACAAAGCAAGCAGGCCACTTGCATCCCCAGCCTGAGACGCTGCGAGAAAACTCGGCAGGAACCGCCGAACCCCAACGCCCACCGTTCGAGTGCAGTCGAGTGCCCTTCGCCTCCTGCCCTCCAGCGCCGTGATCTCATCAAGGCACATATCCACCACCACAGGAATCACCACCGGACAGCAGTCGAGCGCCTCTGGCATCCTGCTGATCATCCTCTTGAACCGTCTGAAACCGGTCGTCAAGTGAAAGCCGAAACGCGTGTCCGCCCATCACCAAAACCTCCCCCTACCGGAAGTACCACCTGTTCTCTGAGTCTTCCAACACCAACATCGAGACGACTGGTAATCTCCCCACTGGACCGTGTGCAGATTACCCGTAAAAACAGTTCGTGTAATTAAGTGACACCCACAATACCTACCAGTTAAGAAGGTATTTTAGATTGTGAATAAATAAAATACTTGACACTCAACAAAGTTACCTGTTTCTACTGAACCCCAATGACCCCATCATGTCATTATATTGACCAAATTGAAGAAAAACGTAATTTTTTTAGTCATATGGCATAAACAATGTTTTTTTTTAAATATTAATATAATAAATTAAACAGTTACAAATTCACCTGATTTCTGACCGACAAAGTGCTTGACTCAAAAATCACGTGATACGAGAAATCAATTAGGATACAAAGTGTTCTGATTCAACCGGAACGCCATTCCGGTTCGTGAAATATACGAACTCATTATTACGTGTACGTGGTTTATTTTAAAAAATCGGTTTCTTTTGCGAAAGTCTAAATATAACCTAGCTTTGGTGATGAATAATTGATATTCACCAATAATTTAGGTAAAATCCAACGCTGAACAACTTTGCTGTATATGTTTGGATGGAGTTTACATGCAAGTGGCTCTTTGTAAATCTTTGGAAACGTAAATAAATTAAAGAAATATAACACCGCGAAAATATCGAAAATATCGTTTTATCGAAGATAGAGTATTTTACATACAACGTTTGTTATGTTTGGATATAACTGGAGCTAGGGATGTGGGAGAAGGAGAGGAGGAAGGTTGGAAAAGAGCGGTTACGGGAGACAGTTCATTGGTATAGACTTACCCCTAGGGTGGTGTCTCTCCAGGGAGCTCGGCTCTGGACATTTGACAAGAAGCTCCTCTGCAGGGTCGTAGGCCGACAGGCAGTTTTATAATTGGGGTCTGGGACTCGTCAAATTCAAATTCGTCAAATGAAATTGACTAAATGCTTTCAGACTCAGAGTTTATTCAGAGGAAGGTACAGACACGGTAAGTTATGTTACGATAATCAGAAGGCTAACCTAACCTCAAATGAAAGTTACGGGTGATTTCTCTCTGATATTTTCTAAACGGGCATGAAAACGGGGACTCGAATAAGTTACAACACAAAAAAGGGGAATACAAAGACAGCTTACAGTCAAGGTTGTAGCGGCAAAAGGGGGTCCTAGTAGAAGCAATTCGCAACTGCCAATATGGCTGCTCGCGCGTTCCTTTTGAGACGCAGTCGGCGGCGTACCAGAGATGTCATCTTCAGGCCGGGTGAGAGGAGAGTGCTTCGGAAGCCAGGTGGGAGGAGAGTGGCCGGCGTGTATGCGTGCAAGCTGCCGTTGGCAAGCGTGGCGCTGGTGTCGTTTTACCGTTGATGTTGACGAGTGGCTAGTCCCTTTTTAGGAACTTTCTGTCGTTACGTAACACGTTTTTTTTAAAACGGAATAAAATAAATCTGATGCGTGGCAGAAAGACATGAAACTGGCAGAGGAAGGATGAAAGTAGAGTGAATTCTGTAGAAATGAGATCTTTGAGGCAGATGTGTGGTAAAATCATGATTATCGTGTGAAAAATTTTGAGATTCGTAAAGAATGCAAGGCTAATATAAGCGTAATGAGTAAGATTAAGAAAGGGATGCTTAGATGGTTTGGGCATGTAGAGTGAATGAACGAAGAAAGGAGTGTAAGGAGAATGTATGACGTGAATGGGAATGGAAGAAGAAGCCGGGGGGACATCCTAGGAAGACATGGCACGATCAAGTCGGTCCATGTAAGAGGTCGGAGTAACAGAAGAGAATGTATGAGACCTTGTATGAATCCGAATGAAGCACCAAGATCAAGTTGTTTGGCGGTCTGTACTTTCTGCCCACCCCTGCGGGGAAACGGCGTGATGGTTGGTTAGTTAGTTAGGAATAAAACAAAATACACTTCTGAAACAAGATATTGATAGTAACATATATTTATGCCCTACTGATCATGTGTTGCTAATTGAAATCTATATTTCATCTTTAAATTATACTCTAACTCATGTACGAGTATATCTGAATTTTTTGTATTAATGTATCTTTACACTGCTTTTTTTGTTGTTGTTTATTTTCTTTTTACTTTTTCTTTTTATACATAAATATACTATTACGCTCTAATGTACATATATATATATGTACCTACTAAATATAGGTACATAGATTATTACGAGTCCTCATATTTGCTCTGTTTTCTCTCATGAAAAATCTAATGCTAGACTTTAATTTGCTAAATTTGGCATCATCATAATATTCACATTTTTTTTTACCAAACTATATACACATGTTATATGTAACTGACGAACTACAAACGTAGTTTAGCAGCTAAATGTTAATCTGTATATGTGAAAAAGGAATGTTTATTTGTCTGTCCTCGATTTTATCGAAAATTACTCTTCCAGTTTCGTTGAAAAATACCACAGTTTGTTCTTATTAGTGTCTGGAAGGTTTAGAGAGTAGTTTGAATAAAATCCAATATGTCATACTGTGGCTATAAGGTTTTAAAATTAGTATGAAAAACATTGAATCCGCCATGTTGTATTGAGGTCAGCCCATAGATATACCACTCTGGTTAGCCACAAATTACATAATCAAAAGAAGAAGGTTTGTTTGGGCAGAATATTTTCAAAATGGAAAACACAAGCATGTACCTACTTAAGAACAATATAATTTAGATGTATTTTGAAAAAATAAATATTTGGAATGTGATAAAATTTTCAAATGAATGTTTATTTCTTTCTTTATTTAAAGATAGTAAAAGTCGTCACAAGGCTTTACTTTCGATCTCAAATCAATTATGGCATCCAAACAACAAGCAAGAATTCACAACTCCATAACTTAAAAAAATACTAAAATTTGTGTTCCCGCCAACACAAAGAATTTATTTGCTAAATCTGTTTAAAAAATATTTTCATTGTTTTAAACCACTGACGGCTACCATGAAATATTATTACAAAATGGTAGAAAAATAAATGACTATTAGTGTTTGTGACTTTCTTTATTTTTAACGCTTCTAAGTTATCTAGTCTAATCCCTATTCCATTTTTATGCAGTAAACTAATGCCTGTATTTTTCTTGAATGTGTGGTCTTTTTTCAATACAAATAGCTTCATTTGTTGTATCTCTTAAGGTGGTTGGCAAATTCCGAGAACCCATCATTATTGAGACATCGTAAGTGTTCTTTTACCCGGATATTAACATTACCCAACGTTTTGCATACATAAAACGCTGGGAAATCGTTCCATTGACTTGAATTATAATGTTGTTTATAATTCATTATTGCTTGTAGTGTATTTATCGTTCCTTTGATTATTTCGCTTACAATGAACGACACGCTTCTTCTAGATTTAATATGAACTTTTCTAGGTACTACGTAAGTTCTAACGGCGGAATAAGAACTAAGCATTCCATTACGTTGTAAAACATTTATCTTTTCAGAAGGCTGTCAATTAAAAATATCCTCCAACCAAAAAAGGTTTTCTGTAGTATTACCTAATTGGTGTTTAGTCAAAAAGATGGGTCTTTTGGCTGAACAGATAAATCCGATGGAAGTGTGCTGTGGGTATTTCTTATCTCAGGAGAAATTGTTAAATTACTATCCTCCGTCTATTATTTAATAACAATAATAAGTAAAATTACACAATTCCGCCTCGATATTAATAAACATAATTTTTTTAAACAAACTTTTTGTTTAAAATTGATAAAAATAAGAAAAAAATATTAGCATACGCGCTTTTGTGAAAAAATACATTTTAGTTTCATTTTTGTTAAAATGAAACTAAAATGTATTATGTAAAATGTTATGTATTATGTAATCACGATTTTTGCCGTTATCAGTTACCATAGATATTGCTTATGACATTAGACACTAGCGATGCCAACTGTAAAAAAAATTATTGATATACCAATATTATCTATGCATATTACGTAGGTACTAATTTTGTGAAAAGTTGTTAAAAGTGATGAAAACAAAAATTGATTATAAGCTACTGTTTCGATAGCTCTGAAAGAATCCAAAATTCTGGAATGGCGGCGAAGTTGATCTGGAGAACCAGATGAGATAAAAAAGAGGTGAAGGAAGGACTGCAAAGAAACACAGGATGCCACGGAAATTGAATAAGCCTACCTTGTTCGTGGATATCTTCTTAGCACTTATTTCACCTCACTATAACTTCACTAATCCAGAGTTGGCCAGCTGCTCTGATGTCGCGGCGGTGTACCTTGTCATCCCGCGACGAGCGTAGAGTTCGAACTACTTTCGGCCCTTTCTTGTTCCCGTGACAATAGGAATTGGATCGGGTAGGAAAGGGTGGTCAGTCAACAATTATGCATTTAAGATGCCAAAACAGCTACTCAACATATTTTTCTTGTTAACCTTTTTCATTAACAAACAAACCAAATCTAAGAACCTAAAAACCTATTTTATATATCATATTAATTACTAACCTTACTTAACCTGTTTTTTTATATATTATATAAACCCAGGTTATTAAATAAATAAACATTATTTCACATTAACTCGTATGTAAATATTTTTATTATTTAAAAACAAAGTGTGTTTAAAAAAACATGAGCGTATCAACATTGAGGTGGAATTAAGTAATTTTATCTAATAATAATTATTTATTTATTCCGGAATATGGGGAGGTTAGTGTAATCCCAAACATTTTTATTAAATATCAAGGTAAATATATATTAATAAAAATTGAAATGTTAAGAGAACATAATAGACGTTTGTGAACTATTGGACTTCAGATTGAAGGAATTAATATATTTCTCCATCGTACTTCTATGATGGAATCTGAACTCTGTAAATAGAGAACTAGTAGTTTTGATTTTTTTTTGCATTCCCACAAAGTACTAGATTAAAGCAATTTTTTTTGAAATGTGTAGTTATCATTCCTTGCCGCAAATAAAATTTCTGAGAATATGTTAGCGTTGGAACCATACCCGCAGCTATACGTTTTCATTATTCTACTCCCACAGCAGAGAATTATGCGCGCCATCTCACTCGCTCGCGCTATTACCATACTACGTGAGGGGGTTAGGTAATAGGCTGCCGGACCGCCAGCAGGTAGCAAATGTTCGAACACGTATTAAGTCAGTAAATTCCCGGCTGCTACTTCCCATAGAGGTTTTTTGTAAAAAAAAATTATGTTATGATAATGTTTTCATGAGAACACATTGAACGTGTAAGCCATTAGAAGAAATTGAAAATGAAATTTATGAATAAGTTTAAAAAATGGCATTAAAATGATTTCGTAAGGTAATTAAATCACCCCTCACCTTGTGTCTTACAGATAATTAATTTCACTGACCAGTCAAGGAGTCAAAAGGTCTTGTAATGTAAAAATACAAATGGACGACACATGTACATTATTTTTAAATCAATATAGATCTTAGATAATCTCGGTATCGCCCTGGTGAAAGACCACAAAACAGAAACGAAAAGTTGCTTGAAAAACAGCATGGCAAAAAAATTTTTTTTTTACAGTTAACTCCAAACAGGAGACCCCGAAAGAAATAATTTCCTTCAAGGCCTATATCATCTTTGGGGATGCTGTGTGGAGGGTCTTTTAGAGGATAGGAAGGAGTGAACTTGGATTTGAAGAGACGCATGTTTTGGGATGAAGGAAAGATAGAGGCTGGTAGATCATTCCACAGCCGAGCTGTTGAACACAGGAACGAGTCGTAAAAGCGACCCGTTCCCATGTGACAAATGTCGACTGTGTGCAAATATTGGGAACGCGTTTGGCGTGATTCCCGACAATGCACCGGTGCCGAAGGGATCAATAACGCTAGTTCCTCAGAGCATTTTCAATTAAAATACCGGTAAAACAAGGACAGCATTCCCAGCTGACCTCTGTGTTCCAAAGATTGCAATCCGTTTGTTAAGATCGGTGAATCTATCAAACGGACCGCCCGTTTCTGCACACATAGAATAGCCAGGCACTTTCCAATGTTCATAAGAAAAATATTAAAAATAAATGATTATCCTGGTCCTTCACCTGGACCCTAAATGTCAAATACCTATCAAATTCTCAAGTTTTTAGTTGAATTTGAAATGAGACTCTTTGTATTAGATAATAAGGAAATATTATTTTATGAACGATTTATTATTGTCGTTTATGTTAATATTTTGTTATTTTTTAATATTTTCTAGAAATATTAATGTTTTAGTTTATTACATATGTTTTTTATGTTTTTATTTTTTTTATACACATATATATATATGTGTAAAAAAAATAATAACATAAAAAACATATGTAATATATACATACATTTTGTAATCTTAACTGTAAATTTTGAGTTTTGAATAACAAGTTCCAGTTACACAAACTACAAAAAAGTAGTTTATCAGGACTTTTGCATTGCATTTTTTTTGTTAAAACAAAAATATGAATGAATAAAAAGGTCGCGGGAAACCAAAATTTCATTTACATTTTTTACCCTAAATCGCTGGTTAAAGTAAGTCGGGTATTTCTCTTAATACCCTGTATATATATTGTTTAATGGTGCCGTTTTTGTGAAAATTTTCCTCAAGGGCGCTGTAATCTCTTCAATCTCCTTCCCTTTTCCACCCCCTTCAGCCACACAACGATCTCCAGTTGATGATGCAATTGTCTCGACGTCTTCGACCTTTTGGGAGCAGTTGGGACTAAAAAAATTCCTTGACTTCCTGGGATCATATTTCAAGAAAAAAAAACTTTAATAATGAGTGAATTAAACTAAAGATAATAATATTCCTGTAAGAATTAAAAAAATCACATTAAAAAATGAACGACGAAGGAAGATTAAAAGCAGCAAAAAAAAAACCAGTCGCTAAGATTAATGTAGTCACCCGAGAAGATGTTTGACTTTGATGGATTCCTCCCATCACTCCGTTTTGTTCCCTGAGGTACGATAATATAAAAGGCCGTCGTAAATTATGTCTCTTTTTGACAAGGTTTCATATCAATACCTGTCCGGCACGAATATCACATTAATTTGCGAAAGATCTATAAAAAAAATATAATTTGAAATCTTAATTAGTTTTGGAATATTTACTTATATAACTCACGCCATTTCTCCACAGCGGTAGGAAATTGAGTTGCCACACTTATTGGTTCATGTATATTTTCTGTCAATTCGTTTCTCCACTTGACCTACCTCATATATTTGATTCCATAAATTCCGGAATTTTTCGTAGTAGATAGAAGAGATTGCTACTTAACTGTCTTGGATACTACTCCTTGATTCAGACGCATTTAAATATATCCTTAAGTGTTAAGTTATATTGACTCTACGTGGCCCGATATGAGTACGTATTACATTCACCTGATAATGTCATGTTTTTCTGGGATGTTCATACTAAGCCTTTCTCAATGCAACACAAATTCAAAACAAAACAAATGTATTCACCGCGCTTCTCATATTTTTAACACTTCATACAGTGAGTTCGACTTATTGAACTCAACACCTTACAACATCAAACCGAAAATCAATAAATAATATTCATACATTATATATTACTCTACACAGAGAAAATCCCTTCACCTCTCGTCCCTCTCACCGTCCCATCTCATAGGCTAAACTTGTAAGATTTTTTTGCAATTACTAATTTATTAAGACACTTAAATGAATACCTATTATTGGTTCAGTACAGTACAATGTCCAAACTTTAGTACGCTTCTGCTGTATGTGTCCCATACTGGAAAAAGTATGTAAACATGTTAGAACAAATTCAAAAAATCTTCATCTATATGTGACAATGCACGAATGCCGAAATGTATGCACCATGAAGATTTCTTCTCTGAGACGGGCTACCAAAGTCTTCAATCTAAAAGGAGTGGGGCCCTTGCAGTAACGGTTTATAAAATTATACTTTTTTTTTGAAATTTAATATTTAATACCGCACAAGAATCCCAAATGCTCCCAAACGTGTGGAGCCAGTGAGACTATGGCATCCTCAATTTGAGAATCTTGTGAAGCTGATAGTAGTTGGATGGGGAAGGACATAATTTATATATATATATGACAGTCCATACCTCCTGGAATGCCATAAGCTATTTATACCAAACAACTACGGTCAGGAGCGGCACCACGATCTGATAAGCATACCACTTGGTAGAACAGACATTTTAGCTTAGCACAGCATGACAAAGTATGTTGGTGTCAAATAACATCTATCTTTATATTTTTAACACAAACTTTGAAGGTTTCAAGATGCATGCAAAAATTTACATATTTTATTTCTTGTCATTCCGTATTGTTTTGTTCATGTGTAGGAAAAGTAAATGTACGCAGTCTGTTATACAAAAAAAGTCTATTTTCCAGGCACTAATTCCTTCATCACATTTACTAAACCATCCAAGCTTATTGATTTTCATTACTTCCAGATGTCCTCTGTCGTAATAGGTCGTCACACTACATGGTGTTACAACGCTTATGTATCAGGAATCTC
>JAHDVE020009891.1:0-68869 GCA_022606495.2 Halesus radiatus | reverse complement strand
TAAGACATTCTTCTGGAAATTTATCAAACAATATTTCCTCTTATGTTTAATTCAAGTTTTGTCTATATAAGAAGTGGAATTTTTGTCTAAAATGAACTTTAAAAGACTTTTTACACTTATATTTTTATTTCTTAACGCTATCCTCATTTGCGTATCTGCAAATATGATGACTCAAAACCCCCACGCTGAAAGGAAAAATGCTGTCCAGAATCTAAATTCACTGACTATTAGTAGCTTAAGTGATCTTGAACCAATGCAAAACGCTGATGTGCAAATAAGCGGCAACAAGAGACACAAAAGGGCGCATTACATATCGAAGGGGAGAATAACGAAGATATTAGGAAGGGGAAATATTCAAATGGATGAGGTTAAGTTTCTTTTGGGGCGTAAATTCAATCATCTAATTGATGAAACGGATTTACAGCTCAATTGGCTTCAAAATTTATTTTTTACTAATAACTACATTAAGACGCTCAAAATGAAGTTTATTACATATATGACGATAGCCGATTATTATTTGCTATGTTCGCGTGAAGTTTCTAAAGGTGATGAAGAAAAATATCTTAATATAGCAAATGAATTTGCACCTTATCATAAAGCTCAAGTACAGAAAATAAAAAATATGAGCTATGAGAAAAAGTTGGAGCATTTTGCACTTATGTTGACATGGTTTGATAATTATCATTTCGAAGATACAGATAAAGTTATTAAAGAAATTTCTGAAGATATTTACGATAGGTTTTATGCCTTAGAAAACCCCAAAACTCAAGAGGATAAATAAACTATGAATGAAAAATCTATATTTGTCCTTTTTGTATTATTGAAAATTATACTTAATTTAAGAGGCATCTTTTTGAAAATCAAATCTTCACATACTTCCTTATAACTATTTTTTTATGTAACATGCCTAATACAAAAATGCCTATTAATTTTACAATACTTAAGGTAAACTTTCTAGTTTAGCCTTTAAAGGGTTTATAGGACAATGCTTACATCCGCAAAGGATAGGAAGCCATCACAGTAGATAAAGCGCACGAGGGCAATAAATTAAAAATAAATCTCGGCGAAACCTATAGCTTCAATTAATACTATCCCTACTTTAGCATCCCACAAAATACGTATGGGAAAATGAATATTGTATTAGCTCTACACAGAAAAAAAAAATTGCCATTTTTTGTTTTGTTATACATTAGACTCTTATCGCTTCATTAATACTAATTGTTTACACTCTAAACCTTACCATCCCTCCTTAATAATATCCAAAATCTAACCCGACCAAATATTTGCAGCCTTTGGTTCTTGGGCAGGTAACTCACAGGAGTGAGCTAGCAGCTGTGGCAACACGGTTTGCTAAGAACTAGCCATTTAGGAACAAAGGATTCAACAAAGTTTATAATAGAGATTATTGCAGGCGCCCGTCCATTGTGAATACAAACAGCCCCGTTCCTCTGGGGAATAATTGCTGAATATAATATAGATGTAGAAATCTGTACCTGCTAGTCCATTTGCTTCAAAAAGGCTTGCACTCCTTATCATAACATTTGCTTCCTTTAGCAGAAAGACGCATCGTCTTTTTCTTTTTCATTGCATAAAGTGCATTTTGATCAAATCACAGTTAAACCTTTTGTTTGAGCACTTAATATTTGTGTCATGAAGGTGCTTGTTTTCGCTTGCATGAGGGTTTAAAATCCTATGTAATTTTGGCCACGGCTTATTTCGAGTTCCCGGAAAACTTTGTTGCTCTTATATTTTGTGTCCTTTGTAAACTCGGACGCCTTTGATTTGTTTCTAGCAATAAGGTAATTTGACTATTATTTATTGTAGTTTCAATACCTATTTTTTTCGTGCCGATGGCACTTAAACACATAAAGTGAGCCACCTGTTCGTTTGTTTGCGCCATAAACTTTTTCGATTCTTGCAAAGCGTGTGTATTGCGAATAGTCCGCTTATTAAAACGTGTTAATTTGCCATTCTTATGAGCTATTGCACGGTTGGCCGTTTTTATGTTCATATGTTATTAAAACCAAATTCTGTTAAGACTCTCATCCTGCAATCTTTGTTTTTTTTCATGCACTTAGCGGGTTGCCAAAATTGCCTTTACAGGCACCAAAAGCTTCTCGGGCATGTTGAGTATCTCGCCCCAAAGCAAAATTTAGGGATTGAGACAATCTTTATAAGCACGCTGTAGTAGTTGATTTAGATCTTGCAATCCAGCGTGGCGAAAGGGTAACTCCCCTTAGCAAACTCTGAATGGCCTTTTATAATAGCCCAGTTGGTTGTTTTTTCTGTACCTAGGTACATATATTGTGATATTTTTTTTTTGGGTAGACGGGGGCGGAATCCAACCCCATATGTCTGGTATACTAAAACTACGGACAGTGGGTGTAATGATAGATTTTCACAATTCCCGATCTAGGAAGATTTATTTCTATTAATTTGAAGTTGTTAATTTTTTACTATAGTTAGTTTACTAATAAAGTCGCTTTTGTTTTTACCGATGATAACTGTGTCGTTTGCATTTAAAAGGCTTTTAATGCCCGCAGAAGGCCTATCAATCTCAAGAGTTTGATACCGAAGAAAAAATTATATAATCCATTAGAGGTCAGGGAGGATATTAAAGCATTGCATCATTCCTCCTTTGTATTTATTGAATTGTCATTAGTTATATCTACCTATATCCTTAGGTTGGTGTTTGCATATATTATTTTGATAAAAAGGCAAATGTCTTGCCTATATACTGTCATCCCAAGTTTTCGATGTGAACGTGGTGTGGCATTAGATCGAACGCTTTACTAAGGTTTATTAAAGACGGTCTTGTGGTCTTGAATTAATTCTGCGCCTGTGGCAGCATTATATCTAGCATGCCGTCTGTGTGACGCATTTTCTTATTAAATAAACCCGGTTTGTTTCGGCTTACTGCGGCAGTTGAGGTTGTCAGAGTTTACAGTCTAGCTACCAGGATTCGCCATAGTACCTTGAGTATTATTTATGTGTGTTAAAATACCGTAGCTGTTATAGTCGTCTCTATCTCATTTTTTATAAAGTGAGATAAGGATACATTCGATACATTCTCCAGAGAAATCTTTAGTCACGATGATTTTGCTTACGATGCATAGCAGCGATTTGGGAAGAATGCTTATGGTTCTTATTCGTTGCATACGGGTTTGTAGATTTCATTCAGTATCTGGTCGATACCGCTTGCTTCGCCGTTCTTAAGCACCGGTAAGAGCTGTGCTCAACTCGTCCCCTATTTCGGCTGGCCAGATATTTTACTAAGAGTATGAGTATACTGAGATTCGTTACCATTTTCCGTGGGAGTTGGTTGTTTGCATAATTCTGCGAAGTGATCTGACCAGGTGTCAATATTTTTCTTATCGTCGAATTAGACTGCTTTTGTGTTTGGCTTGTACAGCTTGAGACTTGTAGGCTCGCTTTTTTTTGTAGTTAGAGTGTCTTCGTATCCATTTCCGGGACTTTTTGTGGTCTTTATCTTTTAGGTATTTTATACCTTCTGTGATAATTTTGTTGTATGATAATTTTTTATCTTCTTTTACGATTTTGTTTATTTCCCACTGTGCTTCGTTAAGCTCAGCAAGGCTAGCTTGGTTACTAGCAACCTGTTTATTGATTTGTCGCTCCTTAATAATTGCCGTTTTGAGCTTTGCTGTGATGCGGGATTCTTCGGAGGTAACAATTTGCTTTCTTAAAACTTTTGTGTCTGTAAGAATATTTGTAAGCTGTCTGCTAAAGTTTGTTACGGTTAGTAGTTCATTGTCAACCGTAAATTTGTAATTTACAATTCTTTGTACAATACATTTGTTAATTAGTAAAGATCTCCCTCCTCCAGCTTGCTCATGGGCAGTCTTTGCAGAACTACCGCTGTTTCTAGTTACGTTACCGGAGGTTGTCTGAGATGGCAAAGGCGGACTTCGCTTGCTAGTTTTTTATGAGATTCCATTGTTTTACCTTGGCAAGTCAATCGGTCTGTACTGTATTTTTTGTAACGAGATCAAGCGTGTGACTTGGACGGGTGCTTAACTGTCATAAGGCCATGTAATGTTGAACCATGGTCTATAAAAGGCACCAGGGGTTGCAATCCTGTCTCCAGCCAGAACTACAATTCTGATAGATCTTTTTTCCTTGGCCGCTATATGAAACTACTTCATGTGTGCTTTTGATGTAGCAGTTCATGGCATACGCAGGCGTTCCCACTCGGGTATTTTGATTGTTCGTTCTGATTTTTAGTAAAAAAATGTTACTCTCTTGGATACTTATTGTGAACTGGGCGTTCACGTTTTTCCTAACGCCGATAAGCAATCCTCTGCCCGAGTTGTTTTCTGCCACTTAATATGTGTAGTATTTAGTAGGATAACAATGTTGTCTATAGATTTTCTACCGGTTTCTTGCAGGGGAATGCTCTTTATGCAGCATTAAACAAATAAAAATTTGGGCCGTATATAGACCCAATAAAAATGTCTACAATTAAATAATATATTGCAGATTCATTTGTAAGCCTTCAAAATTAATTGCATCTTTTCTATGAAACAAAGAATTAATAGGCTATCAAGCAAAAAGTTGTATTATAATTGATTTTTCGGGAGTTCCCGCAATATTATTAAGTGTAGATAAGTTTGGCCGCGTTGGCCCGAGCCTGGCCCCCTCATTAGCAACTGCATCTACTTTACGTTAGATAAACAATTTTTAATCAGTAAATTTTCAATTACGGAAGGAAGAAAAATCATTAGACAAAAAGTAAATAAAAAGGGCATTTTTATGCAACATAAACAACTCAAAAAGCAGGAATACTTAATTTGCTTGCCAATAAAGAAGTAGGGCAAAAAATCCATAACCATTGCTTCGTATCCTCAATAACATGTTTAATCAATCCAAAACCTTAATTTTGCTATTGTGTACATTTTAGCGTCATCAACAACATTTTGAAGCATGCTTAACTGCTTCGCCAAAAACTATTATCCCAAGTCACCATATACTTTACATTTGTCAATACAAAAAAATCACAGCTTTTTAGTCTCACCTTCTAATCTTTTCGGCAATCTTTTAAAATATCACTTTTATTCATTTTAAAAATTAGCTTTGCCTTTTGTATGTGCTCATTTTACTATTACCCATACACATCGGACTACTTACCATCTCAAATATTCCTTTTCTATCTTCGATTTCTAGATATTCTACATCAACGCTTATATAATCCTTTCGGTTTGTCTTTTTTATGCGTTCTTAAGCTACCAATGAAAGCAAATTATGCTTTCTGAATATTTCTTTGCACATATTGCAACCTGACGATCTGATTATTCGTCGTACTAATTTTGTTAATGTATAATGAAGCATTAATTTTATCATTTCTCATTTCGATTTAATCATGTTTATGATAATTTTAAAAAGCTACGAATTAGTCGATATTTTCTCTGGTTTGGTTAGCGACATTTTAGAGTTTTACTGGCATATCGTCAAACTCCGAGCTATTTATCGTTTTCTTGTGACAAAATTGGGGGCATTAACTGCAATGGTACAATAATCACAGCTTGGATTCATGGCAGAATGGCCTATTAAATTAATAGAAAGATATATGAGGGTTATTAAGAATGATTTGAAATGAAAGATATGATTGGTTTCCCAAGGCAAACAATTCTAAAATCGATCTAAATGTGATTTGTGCGTTCATTCGTAAGAACAGGACTCGCACGTTAAATAATGAAATGGTGTAACTTCGCAAAAATGCTTATTAGATACCCTCGGCTAAAAGCATTGGAATAATGCTATTTGCAGGGTGAAATTTTTAATTTTAAAATTGCTTGTGATTGCTTACAGGAAACTAGATATAACCTGCGGCCAATTAAATTTTTGGATGTATTTTAGTAGCAAACCACATTCGGATTACCCATGGTACGCTCATTGCATTAGAACCTGCTATAATTTAGTAAAAATGCATTAAGGGGGTTCAAAATATCGCACTGTAATCAAAGAACCATGGGTCGCAAAGAGTTAATGCTTTACATTAAAGGAGTAGACCCCAAATTAACATATAGACATTAAATTTAATAGTTAGTTGCACCGCTTTGCTTTTTTTTCAAAACGTTCTTTTAGCAAACTAATTGACCTATGTTATATACTTTATATAAATTATCACTGATGCTAGTTTATAAAGGCAAGGGATTAAGCGGCATGTTGAGAAGAGATTGACAGTAATGCAGCTTTTTTCAAATTTAATAAAATGCCATTGTACCAAAATGGGAGTCTGACGATAACAGTAGAATCGGTAAAGTTTAGTTACAAATATAGTACTGATTAGTATCCTTTATTTTGGAATGAATTTGGGTGTAAGAGGGCAAAGAAATAATCGATTATTTGTCTTCTTGTAAAGATTTTCACATGAATTTGCTCTTCAACTTTGATCATGATTGTACTATACCTGTATTGAATGAACTTGGGCTGGTTATAAAGATTTTCATTTAATCCACCACCTTTTAGAACACAAAGAAAACTAAATAGTGATTGTAAAACAGATAAGATATGAATTTTATACTCCTTGATGTACAAGAGTTCATTGATTAGCAATGTATAAGCAGTTCGGTCGTTTATCCAGAGATCTAAATATGTAAAAACATTTTTGTCATGCGTAAATGCTAGAATTGCCAGAATGTATCTATCCATATAACCGGTCGTCGTAAATCGACCTTCATGTTGATTAGCTTTGCGATAAAACAAATAAACAGTGTCGTTTCTTGAACTTTTTTTTAAACATTCTAAAATAAATTTCCTGTAATTACTTACAATCTCTACCATTGCATTATGGTACAATTCATTATTGTTATTTGCTGCAAGGTTAATGAAGGCGTTTCTCAAAGCATGCATGTGCTTCATTTCTTCAAGCAAAGATTGTGAGTGATTGGCTGATTGATCTGGATTGTTTCGTTCTTCAATAATCCTCCACTCCAGGTAGAAATAAAACTCTGGCATATAAACTTGTAGTCCATAAAACTCTGAAGCAAGTACAAAAAAATCTAGAATCCCATGCTTTGCTAGAAAACTTGTTTTTATGTATTCAAAAAAGATTGATGTTTGTGTCTCAAACTCAACGGCATTAGAAATCATAGATGTGTACTTCGTAAACTCATCAGCAGCAAAAATTAATTTGTTTCTAGAGACATCTGGCAATCTAAGCTTAAAGTAAAGATAAGGATTGCTTTCTGAAATCATTGCTTCTGTTAATTCAATTATTATCTTAATTTGCATGGTTTTGGTTCTAATGGCTTCTATTACTTTAACAGCATTAGCTACTTTAGTAATATATTTTTGTTTTGCCAAGGCTTTATAAAGTGTTTGCGCAACATTATAGCAATTTTCGTTATTGGTTTGGCTGAATTGGTAATCGAAGGAAACTCTACTGGATTTTTCGTTGCTATACTCAAAAAATTTTAGAAAGTCAAAAAGCCTAAATCTAGTATAAGACCGATTTTTATCGCACAAGGCAGATTGTTTTGTCGCATGTACACTTTCCACTATTTCAATGTCCTGTTTTGGCTGTAGGTTATGTTGGAGATCATTATGCTTGTTGCTGTAATGGATCGTATCCTCGGTATTGCTTCTTTGAGGTTCCTTTTTATAAGAATGGTGAGGGTTTAACTGGGAATTTCTCCAGTGCTTCAATCGCCGTACTTCTTTGCTTCTTTTTAGGTTCCTTGCATGGTATTTGTCAATGAAGATCTGTTTTTTCCAATTTATGCCATAAAGAATACTACCAATTTGGTTTACTTTGTTTCGGTTGTTTGCTGTATCTTTATGACATAAATCTAAGTATATGTCACCAAAAATGTTGTCTGCACATTCAAATTTCATATCAGTGTTAGTATCGACAGTTCTCGCTACTTCTGAAGCAGTTTTTTGCCTTTCGCCTGTTTCAGTAGGTACTACTATGCTTTCAATGTCCTTTCTTTGTAGCATCATTGACTGCTCATTTGCCGTATTAAACCCGGAAATATTATTAATCGCTGGTTTTTGGTAATTTTCACCGTGGCTTTTTTTCGCATCATGCAAGTCGTGATGTTTTATAGGCGTTACCTCCGTAATTGTTACCCATGCACTCTGAATTCTCATTGCGTAAATAATTATTATATGGAAAGTGGGAGTCATTTGAGGAATTGTTACTTTGTATATGTAAAGCTAACTTCTATAAATAAAAATACAAATTTAATAGTTAATTATCAAAAGCAATTTACAAGCATCATTATATTAAATTAATAATTAGGGTTTTATTGGATACAAAACCCGACTCATAACATGTTTGATGATGTAGTTTGGATATTTTAAAATAAACACAAGACAATACAGAAATGAATTTAGGATCAACAATTAAATTTGAATCTATGTTTGGGCCAGAGTGCTGCAGATGATGCTAGAAAGCCTCTTTATGGAAGTACGTGGAGGAAAAACCGACAGGAAGGAGATCAGCATGTGGATGAATAGGAGATTTGCACTAGTATAGGGTACGGCGGAGCCCTACAATGCCTTCTGTGCAAAGTCGGGTAATAAAAAATTTATATTAAGTAACAATCTCTCTTACCTACTCAAACCTATACTAATATTTGTATGGGGACCTGATTTATATATGGTATATCAATTTGAAATAAATTTTCGACTATGTTTTTCTTAATTTGTTCGATAAAATTAGTAGAGAATTTGTTAAACTACTTTATTTGGTGTTTTTTTGTGTATTTTGCATTTTTTTTCAAGTCGATCTTATTTCGACATCTGCTATCGCTTCTAATATGTTTCTATCTCAATTCAAAAAATGTTTTTGTTCCGGTCAATTACATATCATTTACAATCTCATTAATTTAATTTGTCAGCTTGATACATATCACAATAACTGCGATATTATTGGTTTGCAACAATAATATAAAGAAAATAAGTAAAGACAGCAATGCAAGAAGACACTATAAGAGATTTATTTAAAGCTGATCTTACCCGCCTAAATAAATGCACACACGAAATTAAAGTAGATGATGAATACATTGTAATCGATTATTCAAAGACACATCTAAAAGACGAAGACATTGAACATTATAGCAATAAATACAAAGAATATGAGCTATGCAAGAAGAAAGAGGAAATGTTTACAGGCAAGGCTATAAATTTTACGGAAAACAAAAAAGTCTTGCATGTTGTGTTGCGTGATAAAGAAATTTTGAATAAACTAGAAAGTAACGACGATGAAAACGACTTTGAACGAGAAAAGAAGGATGCATTTGCTGAGTTGAAAAAAATACGTGATTTTTGTGCCATTGTGCAGCAAAGAAAACTAGCTGGATGTAGTGGAAAGGTTATAGATACAATTGTGAATATAGGAATTGGTGGAAGTGATTTAGGACCGAGGATGGTTTGTGAGGCATTGCAGCATTACAAAGTGCCCGGGACAAAAGTGCATTTTATTTCTAATGTTGATGCAACCGAAACATTTTTGGTATTTGATAAGATCAATCCTGAAACAACTCTGTTCATTGTGGTTAGTAAAACCTTTACGACGCAAGAAACACTGACTAATGCTAATCTGGTGAAGGAATTGTTTGTTAAAAAAACCAATTTTAATGTTGATGAAATTAGTAAGCATCATTTTGTAGCTGTTAGTTCTAATAAGGAAGAAGTCGAGAAGTTTGGCATCAAAACATGCTTCCAAATGGGTGATTACGTTGGTGGAAGGTACTCATTGTGGAGTGCAGCTGGGTTGAGCATTTGTCTATACATAGGCTTTGACAATTTTATAGCACTTTTGAAAGGAGCATCCTTAATGGATGAACATTTTAGAACACAAAAGTGTGATAAAAACGTGCCATTTATACATGCAACTGTGGAGCTGTACTACAATGAGAAGGGATATAACAACAAGTGTATCCTGCCTTATGACACCTATCTTGGAAAGCTACCTTCGTATCTACAACAGGCAGAGATGGAAAGCAATGGTAAAACAGCTTCCATACACGAAAAGTCTGACCAAAACACCGGCATGATTATTTGGGGCGAGCCCGGCACGAATTGCCAACATTCTTTTTTTCAATTAATACATCAAGGTACACGCAACATTCTGTGCGAATTTATAGTTGGCCTATCGCCTATAATAAACACATGTCAATTGAGGCTTAAACATCACAAAATTTTGTATGCAAATTGTGTTGCACAATCAGAAGCGTTAATGGTTGGTAAGGATGATGTAAATGAAAATAAGTACTTTCCTGGTGACAAGCCGTCAATTAGTATTTTCTACTCAAAACTGACGCCAAAAGTACTGGGATGCTTAATAGCATTGTATGAGCATAAAATCTTTGTACAAGGCGTCTATTGGGGCATTAACTCGTATGATCAGTTTGGTGTTGAATTAGGCAAAAGTCTTGCTAAAAAAATACTGGAGGAGGTTGACGGTGACGAAATATGTCAGAAAGAGTGCCACGATCCGTCGACTACACAGGCTATTAGCATGCTTAAGAGCAAGAAATAAATAGTAATTTAGTGATTTTGTTTTAATAGGTGTATAAAGGGGGCGTCTTGCATTTGCAAAATGTTATAAAACAATACGATAAAACTTATAGCAACAAAATAAACATGTATATAATGACATATCATTTGCACGCATCTAATTAGTATTTTATGCTAACTTATTTTTTACGATATTATTATCGTTGAATATAAATTTTTCTGAGTAGGACCCCCGTTTTAAAATCACATAACTTAATACATGCGCAATTGATCACAATCGCCAAATACAAATTAGTATTTATGTTAAAATTCTTTTCGGATTCATCCAAAGATGTTTGATTTCAGAGATATACTCATAAGACCATCCTACTGCTCCATATAAAGCTCTTTCTATGTCAAAGCAGTCATTGAAGCTTTGTCTTTTTTGAAGTTAAGGCGGTTTTTTCCGGGTACAATGTCTGAATGTGACTCTATAATATGAGCTTCAGAGCTTTTCATAAAATACAGTGGAAAGCCAATAATGTACCAAAGGGGTCATATCTTCCCGCTTCTTTACTTTTGCCACTGTGTATCCCCCGCAGTTCGTACGCAAGTAGATCACTGGTCATTACCATTACTTTTCATAATCGTAGATTGAACGAGAATGAATACTAAATGTCCTACTGCGATATATATTGTGCGCCATAACAGATTCGAAGCACTTTTGTCTAGATCAAAGCAAATTAGATGGCCGGGATTAGATTTTCCATTGTCACAAATTAGGAAATCGTCTGACTACTCAGCATATCATAGAATGTAAAGTTAAAGAAATTTGTCGAGGCACTTTGTATTTTGCTCATTGATATAGAATTAAAAGATAATACCGCAGGGGAAGATTGTAGATGTAGGCGCAGCAGAGATATTTACTTCCAATAATAGAAGAACCTAAATACGGGCACAAACCAGTATAAGTTTTTAAGTCTTATAATCACTTGCATTTAATTTATTGACTTACATCAAAGCTAATTATCACTCGCTAAAATTAATTAAAAACAAATAGAAATGTGCTGTACAGAGATTTAGAATATATAAATCGATGTGCAGTTTCCCAAAGGCAATAGTAGACCTTAATCTACAAATTCTTCCATATCTGTGCTAAACACACTTATCCCTTTTCTTAACTTCTATATGCCTATGGCCACCAGACCCTACCTTTGCAGTCTTTTAATACTAAGAAAAAGATATAAATAGGTATCAAAACTAACCTAGCATTATTCATGCTCTTTATTACGGAATAAAAAGACATTTTGCAGCGGCGAAAGCTTGTAAAGACGGAAGACTATTGGAGTTGCATAAGGTAAAAGCAAAGCAAAATCAATAAGAAAAATGATGTCATTACTTTACTTTATGACTTTTAGATTCTGATAAGCTGTATAAAAACATTATATAGAAAATATAGACAATCTTATTTTATATCAAAATAAAGTTATGTACTATCTACTCATTTCTTACACATACAAATTTATCGATTTTCAAACGGATAAGAAACATTTTTAGTATTGTTTCAATATTTACACTAAAACACATAATTCTTAAATTAATACGTCCCCTCAAATTGACTTGTAACCACACACTAAGATTGGGTGATTTATGCACACAATGTGGCAAAGTTATTACTGATAACCAAGAAAATCTATTCTGTCTCTTGCATAACAACGACATTCTAAAAACAACAAAGAAGGAATCAAAACGAATCTCAAAGCAGAAAAAACAATCTTTAGATAAAGAAAAGAAACTAATGCTTATAATCGACCTTGACCAGACTATTTTGCATGCTAGTTATAATTCTAAACTGGAAGATGTCTTTAGCTTTAGTAAATTTCATATTGAAAATAAAGATAAATCAATCAATAGTGAATTTGAAGAGGGAATGAATAATAAAGCTGATGGTTTGCGAATGAATTTGGGATCTTACAGTCGAATGATGAAGGATAAGAACAAATGTGACGTTATGGGCGTCAAGGTCGAGGAAAAGAAGGAGTTAAGATTTTTTGACATTAAGAAGCAAAAAAACACGACTGAGATTATAGAAGATAATGAAAGAATAAATGATGGGAATATGAAAAATATAGAAAATAGTTTGGAAGGTTCGATAGACAGAAATATAACTTACGTAGAAAAAAACAAAATTCCCAGTATCCGCGAAAGGGAATCTCAGGCTATTGAAAGTTTAGACAAAACTGCTAATTTTGATTTGGAACAAGATGATACAAATATAGTCCAATCAAAAACTATTTATAGTCCGGACAATGGGAATGACTCTGATTTGCCGAGCACACATAATGGTATATTAAAATCTACTACTAGTAAATTGAAAGATGCAGATCTGGCACGAAATGAAAATACAAAAAAAACAGCAGCAAAAACTACTTCACACACAATCTACACCTTTAATATCAACAACATCAAATACTACGTAAAACTGCGACCACATCTACAAGACCTACTAGACTTTTGCATAGATAAGTACGAAATGCACGTATATACGATGGGAAATAGAGAATATGCAAATTATATAGCAAGGATAGTTGATCCCGATAGAAAGTACTTTGGAGATAGAATAATAACAAGGGACGAGAATGACAGATTGTTAGAAAAGAGCTTGGATAGACTGTCGAGTGATCATAGAAACATAGTAGTTCTTGATGATAGGGGAGATGTGTGGAAATATAATGCAAACCTACTGAATATAAAGCCTTTCTTTTTCTTTAAAACTGGTGATATCAATGCACCAGAAAGGTTAGGAGGGGTAATTAATGAGAAAAGAGAAATGACGATGAGTCGAAGGAGTCTTTACTATAAACATCTAGACAATCATCTAAAGGGTACTAAAACAATACTAGGAAAGATTTATAACGGATATTTTAATGATGTTCGGAGTGTAAAGAAAGTACTTAGAAATATCAGGAAAGATATTTTTGATGATAAAAGGTTTTACATTGACAAAAATATAAAATTTGTACGTAAATATGTAAAAAGGGTGTTAAAGCATTGTAATGGTAGATATAAAAGGAGGAATGTACATTTGATAATTGCAACAGAGCTTAATGATGGGGTTTTAGAGATACAAAATAAATATCAAGCCAATATTGTTGATTTGAGATGGGTCTTGGAATGTTACAGCCTGAATGAAAGATTGGATTCTAAGCCATACATTTTGAAGGAATACATAGAAAATGAATTTTGTGATGAAATTGAGGATATGCTTGATTAGGTAGTTTGACATTGTATAAGGCGCAAGGTGACTATGCGGTTCAAATTTTTTAGTACAAATTCATAAATATGTTTGGGTAAATGCACGTATCGTATTTTTTAAATCGTTTTATGGTTTATATAGACGGCATAGGTATATATGACCTAATAAATGTTTTAGGATCAATAGGAGATTTTTGGTCCTTTTTTTTCTTTTAATCTTACTCGTCAATTTTATAAGCAAATTTGCAATTCTTAATCCATAAATGAACCCAATAAAACTAGAAGACAAAAACAATAATTTAGAACGCGAAAAGCTATTCAAACAATCAGTTACTGAATTCCTACAAACAATAACTTTAAACTTACCAATACCAACTACTGATTTTATAAGATCAGAAGAAGAAATTATGGAGTGCAACAAAGTAAAGACTGAAAGAGAAGAAGGAAGAAAAATAAAAGAAAGACAAAGGAAAATAAGTAAATACAAAAAAACAGAGGAAAATAAGATTGATATAAAAGAATTTGTTGGTAAGAAGAATGAAAAGGTTGGTGAGAATAAAGAGAAGAAAGATAAGGTTGGGAGGTTTAAGAAAACGAATGTGAATAAAAAAAAGAGGTTGGGGAAGAGTAGGCGGGTAGAAGCGAGAAATAAAAGGGCGAGTAAATAAAATAATTAGTAGCAAATTTTTGCCTATACAATTTCATTGAGTTGGGCATTTTAATATTGAAAATTTTTATAAAGTATCTAGTTGTAATGGAAAGTTTTATTTTTTTACCTTCATCCTATCTGCAGACTACGCCTCATCACCATGTTCCACTACCAACCTTACAGTATCTATTTGATTATAAGATGAGCAATTTATCGCAAAATGTAAGGCCTAGCAGTACAGAACATAAAAAAATGAATCATAGTGGATTTATAATGTTTGTCGTGGTTTGCAATTTTTGAATATTTGTTGACTACTTATTGCTGCATCATTTTAATAAAAGCATGCCACATAGAAGGCAAACCCTGACTTGGCATATGCAGAGTAAGATTTGAGCTCTATAGCAGATACATATGCAAAGCTATCGCAAAGTACACATTTCCTAAACATGTTTCGCCTATCCTAGCAAGCATACTTATGGGCCATTACTTTTCTAGATTTTGCCGGATTATCAAATGCATGATTTTCATTTGCAATTTTCCCTGTTAATAAACATTAGAAAGAATGCTTTTACACGTAAAAAATCGACACACAGACAAGTCCATTTATTTATAAATATAACACGATTTGTTAAAACGGTGCTGTTGGCAAAGAAAGTTTACTTAAGTGCTCGTGAAAGACGGTCATAGCTATAATTGCAGGTTCGGATCCTAGACATCAGTACAAATGTTCAATAATATATATATAAAGATCATAGTTATTAAGTTGGCATTACAAGCCAAGACAACCTACAGCAAGAAGAGTTGGAAAAAAGGAGAAAATATGATATCTTAGCTAACGAGCTACGGATAATGTATAAGAGTAAGAGCACTAGGATTATACCGTATGTTATGACATAGGATGTTCTTGTAACCAAATACCACTATAAGTACATCAAGCAACTGGAAGTAACACCCCTATCGAGGCATACATGTAGTCCATAGTACTAAAGAAAACTTTTGAGACTATTTTTTTCGAGCACCGCAGGGGAGTTGAAGATGGCTAGGAAAAGGAATAAATTGTCCCAACAATCGATAAGCGGGTTGAGAGAGGCCTGTCTTGCAAGTGGAGCTCCTGTAGAACAGGGAAAGATACAAATTATGAGTATTATATAAATAAGCGTAAGTGTGTATTTAGCCATCATCCTAAAATTGACAGAAAACAACATCAAACCTAAATATATAGATTCCATTAACCAGCTAGAGGGCTATTTTACTATTTAAGCAGTCAATTAAGCACAGAGGTGTAAAGTGATAGCCAAATAAGTAAAAAATTAATTATTAAGGTTATGAAATTTCTTATCTAGGATTTATCCCTAAAGTAATTTAACTAATATATTGCACCTTAATGTTTGGAAAGAGCAAATTTAGATGAACTCTTTTATCCATGATGCGTTTCCTGTTGGACATCAGACTATTTATTTTTATGATAAACGGGCGCCTGTTATAGTCTAAGCATAATTTCCTCGCGCACATTGTTCCTAAGCCACTAGATCTTTTAGTATAGATTGCAGCTATTGCTGCTGGCTCATCTATGTAAGTTGCATGCACGAAGAAAGCGGACACTGCTATTGTCATGGCGGACCTAGGATTGATACATAGAATTTATGAATGTCGCATTATAAACATTTTAGGAATATAAAAGTGGTTTATAGTATTCACTATGTAACAAGACATACCGATAGAATATCCATAGGTTAAGCATGCTAATTTATACTCTAGCGAATGTATATGTTGGCTCCTTGTAGCATTAAACACCATCCCTCCAACATTTTACACTCTTTACATAGATATGGCCTCAAATGTTTTCTTTGATTAAAAGATCGTATAAATGCTTCATAGTAGGTATTACACTAACCTTTTTAGAGGAATCAGCAATTTTTAGTAACCACCCTTACTAAAAAAAACTTGTCATATATTAATTTGCTATTTGGGAAAACTCTCACCACTTCATTAATACCAACTTCATGCACTCTAAAACTTTTCATAACTTCTGAATAATATCCCGGGGCTACCCCGGCCATACCTTTGCAGGCTTTGGTTACTTGGGCAGGTAACTCACAGCAGTGAGCTAGCAGCGGTGGCCGCGTGGTTTGCTAAGAGAGCTAGCCGCTTGGGAACAAGGCGGGCAAGGAAGTCTATAGTAGAGAATATTGCCAGACCACACTTACTAAATCGTAACATATGCTATTATTTTAATTATGCATCGAAGCAATAGTGTATGTTAAAATATTAACCTGCAGTTGATGAAGAGAGAGGTGGTAGATAAAGAGCATGTTGATACCCGCATTATCTGATCTATCTTGCGGTTACAAAACAACTAAAAAAGGACTCAAAAACATAGTGGTTTGTGAAGGGAAAGACATATGTTAGAATCTCTATGACTAACTATTAAACTATATATATTTAACACCCAATATTTATTTATAATTGTTTATAATGCGTCAGGTTAGCACTTCCACACGCTTCATCTCCACATAACTTCTCACTTGACTCAGCAATAATATCCTCTCTAGCTAAACTTCGTCAATGCATATTGATTAACACAAAAAAATTTTATTCAAAAAAGGTAAACAAAACTTTAGGAAATTTTATTAAAAAGCTCATAATTGATTTTTTTGCATTGATTCATAATTTCATCATGTTTATCGGCTGGAAACTTTGTCTTGATCACGTAATCAATACTTGCTTTATTCATCTTAAACCTTTTACTTCGTTTGTATCCCTCGTATTCCTCAAGAAAATGCGCAAAACCGCCAGCTCGTTCAAAATAGCAGTCATATGTTCTCAGCAGCTTATTATTCGGCTTAAACTCATAAATCTTTGCTTCTTGACGTGTTGTTGGATGCGTAAATTCATAACTCAATTTCTCTTCGTTTCCATCATCAGTCAAAAAGTACTTGGCAAGCCATAAATGAATAAGGCTTAAGCAATCGAAGCTTTGATTGATTTTTGGTAGTTTATACGGTCGAAACATCAATTCCATGGTGATAGGACAGTCATCAAAGTCAAAATTGTTCTTTATGCCGATAAAAGAAGTAGTTCTTGCCTGTAAATCTTTCATGCTAAAGCACTTAGGCTTGACGTATAATTGCGAGGATACGTTTTTATTGTCAGAGAATATCATTTGCAAGGTAAGTGCAAGGTCATATGAAATCTCGACAGAGCCAGTGTGTATTTCTTTCTTTGACTTTTCGAGCTTTAAGTTGTAACTATTAATAAATTCTACCAGTTCTTCTGCATTTTCAAATCTATTAGTAATTTTTATGTCGTCCATGAATTGTAAATTGATCTTAGGCGCATTTTTGTATACCAGTTCGTATTTATTACTAGCAATTTTACTAAATTTAGCTTCTACAACTTTCTTCGATATCTTGTAAATGCAATCAATAAATTTATCCAAGGCAGGGGTATTGCTTGTACTCGGTTTTTTACTTTCATCTAAAGCTTCGTCATTGACATATTTGTTTATAAGATTGTGAAATATAAATGGATGACCATTTTTTTTGTAAATCCTTCCATTTTCAATATTTCTTTGTAATAATTTATGATTTTTATCAAAAAATTTTAACATCCTGTAATTTTCATGGCACCGATCTATAAACAGTTTGTACAACCGGACATATGCTAATTCAATTATGGTGTCTTTAGTACATTTAAAGACTTCTTCTGCATTACAAGGTTTATCATAATAATTATCAATAACTAGGTCGTAAAACCTATTTTGCGCATCAATTTTTAGTGTTTTGGTGTATTTATCAATCTTCGATAAAATTTCATGGAAATTGTTTTTCTTCGCTAGAACCAAGAATTTGGCAAATTCAAGCAAATCACTTTTACACCTTTCTACAATAAATGTATTGACGTCTTTCAGTAGTACATTGCTAGGTACTTGCATGATATTGTTAACCATGCATTTACATCTAATACGAAGTAAAAATGTAGCGTTTAACTTCTCCGTATTATTCTCAACAGTCAGTATAGCGTCTTTCAGGCTTTCCAATTCAAAAGACTCCCATTTGGTATTGTCAATTGGTAAAGAATCTTCAAATGTCCCATTCGACATAGCACATATGTAATTGACATAAACAGCTAGCAGGAGATACATTCCTTTTGTATTGGGGTTCATTAAATAGTTAACAATCATTTGCTTTAGAATTTAAATTGATAAATTCCCAAGAAGGAAAAAAAAAAATGGATATTTTATCACTAATAATGATGAATTCTGAAAAACACATTTTTTGATCAGCCAGAAATGCGATGCGAAAATTAAAAACGAGAAAATTTAGAGCAAAACATAAAAAATTTGGATCAGACACTTATCTTTTAGTGAAAATTTTATTTAGTTGCAACTCTGGTATCTTGGTTGTTAACTCCCTTCACATAACCCCAGAGATGTTGCTAATTCTTCAAGTGCCTCCACAGCCGCTACTTCTCTTCTCACTCCTCTTGCATTGCTATGCCGTCGGTAATCAAATGATATGGCTTCGAGAGTTTTCTTGAGGACTATCGACTGGATGTATGCCTTGGTATTGTTGTCAATTCCTATCTTTCTTACATGAACATTATGGTACTTTGTAAGTCTTAAATGAATATAATATTTATGTTATAATGTTTTGAGCAATAAGGTGTATAGTGGAAGTATGTCAGATGCGGTGCCGAAAGGTGAAGATCCTTGGTGTTGTACGAATATCTTAAAGAACAAAAAATGGTAATGGTTAGATCGATGATAGTAGCCTAAAATTTAGGTTTCAGCAGCCTGCTTAGGCAATCTGCATCTATTGCAGTATAAAATATAAGCCCTTTCCAAAAATTGGAAAACGATCTGTTAGTAGCAATAGTTATGATGTGTGACAGCCCTTTGATTTAACACGAGAAGGATAATCCAAGCCACCTGGTGGTATGTTTCGGCTGTGGCTGGCGTAAAGATTTATGCGTGGTTGAAGTGTAAGTTTATGTAGTAATGAGGTGTGTAGTTATGAAAATTTGATGTCATGGACATACATAAATAAAATCTGATAAGTTTTTTGAGAGGGTAAATCGAGTATGATTTTGTTTAGGTTGTGACCAAAGGTGCATCTACTGACGTCTTTCGAGAAACAGTCAAGCTTGAGGAACTGCAAGATGGGGATGAGTAGTCTAGTAGTAACCAAAGTGGGATAAAATTTATTCCTTTTTCAATTAAATTAAATGTTTATGTCTAATTCTCAAGGCTTTCATTTTGTATCAGTAATCATGTGTTTTGCTTGTATCTGTTTTAAGGTTTAGGAGCTATTTAAAGCACTGTGACCTTACAATCTAGGTTTCTATGCATATATTGTTTTTTTCTATATATAGATATTGTGCCTCGTAACCTTATGGTTCTCATTAATTTTAATTTCTTTGTTTTACTAAGCATAGGATCTGATGATAGTATTTCAGGAAGTCGAGCAACAATAATCAGATACTTCGCATTTTGCAACTATGTCATTCTTGATAAGTAAAATAATGAAGACAATAGGTATCCAAAATCTCATGCATAGCATTTTTATCTACACAGTGATATTTCCTTGCCTATTGATTCCGAACTAAGCTTGTTAGTACTGCTCAACTATAAACAATGAGGTTTATTTATTAGGGTTAATGTTTGTATCCGATTATTTTGCAGTTCAAAGGTGCAACCACTTTGTGATTCACATAGCATATCATACTCATGCACACCCCATCTTCTCTTGTGCAATCATCATCTAAGCTTTTCCTGTACTCCAAGGAGACTAGCTCAGGGATTTTCCTAATGACGAGGTACTAAATGTATGCCTCATTGTGGGTTGCTACAGGTAGTACTAAAATATATACATTATAATATTAAGTTACCACCTCATCCCATGTCATTAAGTATCTGCATTATAAATTACATTTAAATACAAATCATTCATCTGTCAAATGGCGCTTGCATTTTTATAATGGGTATTATGAAATCTATGCATTTCATTTAAATAGAACACTTTATTTGATATGATCAGAGTAAAATATTTTTGATTTACTAGGCAAGCTCTATAATATGTTGTATTTATTTTGGGATAGTTTGAATTCATGTTTTGTTATTGATCAGCATTACCATTAACACCACAAGAATCACTCATCCTGACAAATGCTTGTTGAATAGCTCTTCCCGAGAAGTTAAATGATATAATGCTATATCACGAAAATTTGTAAATTTATATATTTTAATCTGTAATCCTCTCTGTAGATTTACAAATTATCCTCAATGAAACACTCATTAAAAACAAGAACATCTTTTATTATATTTTAATCGATGTAAATGGATCGTTCTTGCTCAGAACCATGACATGGTGTGTGAGATTAAGATATCCTTTTATGTACTTTCTATCAATCAATGCCATCAGTACACTCAACAATTCCTTGTCTTCACAGAAGATCCCTTTTAACTGACTGCATTTCATAATGAGATTAAGGTCAAGCTTGTTATTTTGACCGCAGATCTGAAACAAAGAGGAGAAATAATTCTTATATGTTACTTGCTGCATTTCAACCATCATAAATCTGGTCAATTTCTTTTGTGCTATAAAGTCCTTGATTTTTACAAGCTCATTGTTATAGTTCATAATGTCCCCCGTAAGGAGGCATAAAAACAGTTTTTCTGTAAATTCGATATTATGTTCTTTGAGATACCTTGTGTTTGGATATTTATTATGCATTGCACCGAGAATAGCCAACTCAAAGGCAACCAACTCTTTTATATCTTTATTTTTGCTTCTGTAAATCTCATAATAATTCCTATATGCCTCTGCATACCTTTCCTTCCGTATTAAATATCTACCATGATAGTACAAATATATCTTCGATTGTTTATCTTTGCTAAGACTAGGCGTATAAACACTAAAAAGATTGTCTGCCATTTTTTGGTTACCAATCTGGTTGTAAAAACTTATCAAAATATTGAATATGATAAGTCGATATTTATACAAGCTACTTGTACTATCCTGTGAATCTCTAAATAATTGCTGACATGTCTTTACTGCCCTTTCTTTGTTTTCATTTCCAATTTGATATAAGTTAAGTAATATTGTCTTGTAAATCATAAAAAACCATTCCTCATTTAAAAATTGCTTGCATTCCAAGACTATGGATTCGCAAATACTAAAATCATGAGTTTCATTTAGATGCTTCTGTTTTTGTAGTATTGAATTGAATGGCGCAAGGAGATTCGTAAATGATACTTTTGATAGGTTGCGAATGGCTATTTGGTTTTTGTATAGAAAGAGACTCTTTATTGCCTCTGTGTCTTTGTCAATTATTTTTTGATTTATTCCTGATGTTATGTCCATTATAAAAGGCTAAAGCGTAAAAAAAAGAAATCAAAGAAATAATACTTATATATATAATAATACGTATATTAGGGAATTGTATAGGCCATAAAACAGGATTAAAAAATTGTGTGATGTCCTATTGTGCTTCACATATATCAACTTTTGACCAACACTAGATGGTCCTTCTGAATTTTATAGTATAGGGTCTTTATTTTGATGCATAGTACAAAAGGCTGTATATATACTGCAATTCAGAAAAACGTAGAAGAAATTTATTTATGGGTTCCTTTAGATGTTTTATATTATTCTTAGAAATTTATGTCAGGCTTATTTGTTACCTTTAGTCTACTCATAACATCATCTACCTCATCTATGCCTCTTCCGCCTTCCTCTTCGCCATGCGGTAGTCTAGGGTGATGCTCTCAAGCGTCTTTTTAATGACTCTTGATTGGATGTATACTTCGATTGTGGGTGTTAAATCTAACGCCTTTGCAAATCCACTGTGGAATGTCGTTACTAACCCATCCCAGGTCATGACGTATGGTATTGTCCTAGTCTTTTTTTTATTCATTAGTCCCCGAAAAACGTACATAATTTTTAATTCTGTTCAACATGTAATATTAGGCTTCAAACATAACACCGTTTTTTTAAGCACTCCATGGGGAGGCATACATCTAGAATCTTCTCATTGGAGCACTCCTGAGCTAGTGTCCCTGGATCACAAAAGTTGCCAAGAGGATGATTGCATGGATGACATATTTTGCAGAAGTATTGATATCCCGTATTGTATTTAAAACCACGAAAATTCAAAACGTCTATTAATCAGAAGCATAAACAAAACATGACATATAATAGTATGCTAACCGGGGCCTCTCTTCACTTTATCATTACTATCTGTGATTTTTCAAAATTTAACTATCTCCTTGACAGTATCCCGGGCACCCAAGTAACCGTACCCTGCAGGCTTCGGTTATTTGGATTAAACGTTAAGATCGTCTATATTGAACGATTATATTTCCAAATCTGATGCCTAGAAGTGATTATAATTCCAACTTCATAATGAAGCTCGAATACCGCATTGCTCCAATTTTCCTTTTTGCAAACTCAATTTCTGCACATGGATTATCACGGGTCAATCAAACCATACTTTTACAGGATTTAGGCACCTAAGTCTTTGATTACAAAATACACAAGCAGAGGGGAACCTCCAAGTTTGCATAATTTGTTTGCAGCTATAAGCTTTGCCAAATAGGAAGAGCCTTTCGGGTGTGGCTGCTTTAAGTATCCAGTCTGAACGGTATATAAGGCTACTTGGAGGCAGAAAAAAAGGCTCTTTGGTCATCTAGGGTTTCCGAGTTTTTCATTAGCTAAAGTAGGCTGAAGTTCCAAAAGCAAGGCAATTTTTGTAAACTTAATGCTATAAATGGTGCATTAGCCCCTGTGGAGGGTTTTATAGAGGATTATGGATAGGTCAAAGGCGAGGCTTTACTCCTTTGTCCGTGTAAATTAACCTATCCATTATTTAACATCAAGCCAAACAGTATGATATTGCATACCAATGGTAAGTGAACAAAGCAAAAATATATTAGAGGCTACTAGGGCATAACTAAGAGACTTTGGTATTTGAATGCATGTTGACAATGATGTGAAGTGATGTAAGATTTCGTTTTCAAAAAAATGATCTAAACCAAGATTTACTTGTAGTACAACTTTGATCACATATATTGCATGATTACAGCAAAATATTTCACCTTTTTCTATGAAAAGTTCTCTTTAATTCTAAAAGGCTTTTTAATACCCGCATTAGGCATAAACTTTTATGCAGAACATAATGATAAATGGAGAAGCTTCGTCCTATTCTAGTTTCTTCAGATGACTCAGCCCCATCTTGCAGCTCCACAAGCTTTACTGTTTCTTCAAAGGCGCCGTAATTGCAGCTTCTCTTTTCACTGGGGTCAGCATATCGTGCCTATAATAGTCGAAGGACATAGCTTTAAGAGTTTTCTTAGGACTATCATTTGGGTATAGGTTTTCCTGTGTCATCAATATATCTTCTTAACTCGATGGTTGTAGTATTTGCTTACAATACCATCTCAAGTGATCACAAACAGTAGTATTTTAACTGTACATTTTCTTTTATGCGTAAATGAAGGGGTTATTAAATTAATTTTTTTACCGTTTTATGGGCACAAAATACCACAAGCACGATTATAGAAAAAAGCAAACGACAAAATACAGCTCAAGACCGGTAAGGCACTACTTTACAGAACTAAGAGCTCCAATCCGTTTACAAGGCACCGAAAAGCTGAACAAGGAACTTTTGAACCTAGCAAACACATTGTCACCACACCCCGACGAAATAAAAATACGTAACTTTTTGACAGACAAAATGAAATCTTTTATCGCAAACGCACTGCCAAACTTTGAATTCGAGTCTTTCGGGTCATCCGCCTGCAAGCTTTATCTACCCTCCAGTGATATAGACATATTGTTAGTCTGCAAGGAGAAGGATGTGATTGTGAATAAGACATTGACCTTTCTTGGTAATTTGTTAAGGAAAGAGTGTGATTTTATAGACTCATCACATGTCATTCACATAAGAACTGCCAGGGTCCCAATATTAAAATGTAGAGATAGGTTTTTTGGACTTGAGTTCGACATTATCATCAATAAGATGGATGGCTTGAAGCAGGCACAATACATAAAGGAGAGCATTGTGAAGTATCCATTTCTTAAGCCACTATGCATAATTCTCAAGCACTTCTTGAAGCTAAGAAACCTCAATGACTCGAAAAATGGTGGGCTATGCTCCTACGCACAGTTCTTGCTTATGCTCCACTTTATACAGCTCCATCCGGTTATACAACAAGATAAGTTCATTGATCCGATTGAAAACCTGGGTGTTATATTTCTAGACTTCTTTCAGTTTTACGGGTATGACTTTCCATACGAAGGAGTTACGCTAAGCACTAAGGACATATTGTACAGAAAGCAGAGTATTTCCAATGCGATAGTAAGTATTGAAGACCCTGTCAATATACAGCATGATGTTGGTGACAATTGCTCCAATATGCATACAATTAAGGAGGTCTTTCAGCACGCATACCGAGTAATGTCTATAGCGTTGAATGAAAGAGTTGATTTCTGTGATAGTGTACTAAGTTTGTGGATGCGAGTGAATAAGAATGAGGAGTCATGGAGGAGGGAAATCATTGACAGATACAGGAAGATGTAGATCTGGGATATTTTAGATAAATTTATAATATAATCTTGATGGATTATGCGACATATATAGCAGTTAAAACCCATAATGCCATTGATAGGATGCAGTAATTTTAACAATTCAATTGTTGGTTTTTAGATTTCTTTGCAATCAAGATGTAGTCACAGTTACATTGAAGATGTCATTAGACTTAAAAAATGACTTAAGAATTAGAAGCAAAAGTTTCTTTGTCATACTGGCATCTATGCATATCAGACTTTGTATGTGCTTGCTTTTTTACCTCTAGTATTAAAGTTTTCATGCTCACGACAATGCATTTGTTTCTTTGTTAAAGTACTGTTATATTTTGGTAACAATTATGTAACATTCATCACATTTGAGTTTATGCCCAAATTTATATACAGGGATCAAAGCTTTCTCTTTGGGGCATGTCGTCCATTTTTTTACTAAACAGGTCAATTGCGATCACTTCATTGAAAGATTGCATCTTTGATATTGTACAGATTCATATTTGCAGTCTTCTGGTAAAACATAAGTTTTTACCCTTAGAATGTTTATTTTCTGCGTAGGAACGATAATCTATGCTTTTGTAGTATATGTGCTATTGATCGACCCATGCTTTGATTGCTTTACAGTTACACGAATGTATCTTATCAAACTTAGCAATTTTATGGTTGGTTTGGTGCTTTTGGTATATTTTGCTGTATACTGTCTGGTACATGTTACTGAAATATCATTTCATAATGTAAATTCAAGGCCATATAAAAAGACAAAATAATGACGCATAGAATGTAAATTGATAAAAAGTAAACCAGAAGTATCTTATATCCAAAAATAACACCATCCCATCTATAACAATTGGTTGCTAAATAAGGGTTATTTAGCAATTTGGATTTGCAACCACCTTGTGATTCACATAGCATATCAATACTCCTGCATCCCATTCATAACGTAAATTTTAGTATAACAAAAAGAGAATTTTGTATTGCCTAGCCTTTCTATAAAGCCAGAAGAGGTGGACTAACAAGGAAGAAAGCAGCATGTGATCCTAAAGAGTTCGACAAGAGTTGAATATGAAAGTAGAGCCCTGTAAACACTTTAATACAAAATTTAAAAAAAATTAATAAACCTTTACAATCGACATTAACTAATTTCTCTCGTGTAGGTTTAAAGTAGAGCCAGCAACCCCAACCCCAACCCCAACCCCAACTAACCCCAACTAACTAACTAACCCCAACTAACTAACCTTCTTCTTAACCCCAACTAGCCCCAACCCCGTTAAAAGACTCATATTTTTTTATTATTAAAGTTTTTTCATCAAATACAGGATTTGACAGAGATATATATATATATGTTTTTTTTCAAATAATCGAATAAGTATTAGAAATATTTTATAAATTAAATTTTATACAAAAAAAATAACAATTGAATCACATATGGCAGTCACCAAATAAAAGCTGGAGGAGATTTTCAAAGTATACGACGACAAAAAAAACGGGACCATGAAGACAGAAGAAATTAGCAAACTCATCCGATCAGCCAGACTATTTCCGTCCGAATAGGATCTCGAGGAGCTGAGAAAAGCGGTCGATCCGTTAAAACAGAGCACTTTCGGAATGACCAAATTTGTCGAGGTGGGCCTGCGGTTCGCAGAGAAACAATCTAGAATTAACCATCAAGAAGAATTACTAAAAGCATTTTCATTCTTTGATGAGGGTAAATGACCCAAATAGAAATATTGAGTATTATAAATTTTAAAATGTAATTAATCTATTTATAGAGGAATCTGGGACGTTGACGTAGGCAGAATTGAGGAAGATAATGAGTAGCTTCAGCTAGCCCTTGTCAGAATAAGAGATGAAATAGATATTGAGGTACGCGAGGGTGACGAATGGGAGAGTAAACTATCGCGATTTCATCAAAGTTATCCTTTAAGGCAAACTTGATTGACTTAGAACCAAAAGCAAATAATAATAATAATAATCATTGCAGATAATTTTAATAAATAATCAACGAGCATATTTAGTATCCATATTAAATTAAAAAATATGAGCAAAATCTTATCACTAAAAGATGAAACTCTTGATTGCTATTTTTCACCATTACTAATCATAATTGAAACTATCCATGTCTTCCTCATTCTATTACGAGATCTTTTATGTTTCTAAGAACGTTGATTTAGAAATCCATACATTTTTGTTTGTTTGTTAATTCTTTCGATTCCTTCTCAGAAAACAAATGTCCTTCTCCGATTCAGTCCTGAAGTTAAAGTTTTGCTAATATTAACGAATCGATAAGCGCGAAGCACTTGCGATCTTCTAGTACTTTTATAAATAATGCAATGATAGAGGATATTATTGGCTTTTAGGGGCTGTTTTTAATCTTGAGCTTTGATAACGTTTTACAAGTCGATCATAGTTTTAATTCAACAGTTCAAGCTATGATCGAGCTTTATCTAAATTTCCCCTTTGACGCAAGACTACTCTTTCTTTTTTAGCGAACTATTGAGACTTTCCTTCATCATAAGAGAATTTATGTGTTTCATGGCCTGACTTTTCTGTTAGTATTCCGTCCTCTTCATCGGAGAGATTACTATTCATTGTGAGATATCGGAATCTGGCTCGTGATAACAGTGATTTTCTTTTGAATTTTTGGCTGACTGGCTATTTTAATCTGTTCGAGTGCGGCTATTCAATTTTTCTTCGTTGGATCTTTGATTAAGCATCACTTATATTTTCGTTTATCTTGGAGATAGATTCGAGGACAGGTATCAGTTGTGCTACCTTGTTTCTGAAGATTAATGCCAGCTCGTTTTATCGTTTTGCACATTCGTTCTTTTTTGTATTTTTATGGGCGAGGAGTTGCCTGTATTTCTACTGTAATCCTAGGTTCCTAATTCTTATTGAGTCTTGAGGCGTAATATGTTTTGGCCTGTTCTTAAATCCGTTTGTCTTAGTGGGTTGTTGATATATTTTCATCTGGATTTCTTGAATCTTCTTGCTGGAAATCTCATAGTAGTCTTGGAGACGAATATTTTGTTTCTTTTCCAACTATAATTCTTCTTAAAGGCAGTAAATTTAGCCGATACTTCTGTGAAGGTCGGACTTGTCTAAAGTGTTTGGAGTTGCAATCTAGGTTGATTGCATAGTACTGAAGTTTTGGCAATATATATGCGATCGATTGTTGACATCATCAAGGGAAGAGGGTTTGCGATAGCTAAGCGCATAATCTACAGATAATATCTTTTTGTTTTCGATTTGATTAGATTAACTGATGTTTTTTCTGAGGAGATGATCGAGGATGGTGATCATAAATTCACATCTTTGCAAGCAATCGAGATTGGAGTCTTCTAAATCTGAAGTCTATTTTTTAATTCGAGTGATAATAAATAATTTTTTACCTATAAATCCAAAAGAACTGAAGAAGATAGCTTAGATCCTGATCTGGTTTGTATTTGGGCCATTATATGTTATTACGCTTAATAAAGAGCCAATATAAGAATGAATTCTGGATAATAATTTATACTCAATATTTTTGGGCAATAAAAAATGAGATGAAGGAGCTTAAATATGTGATTTGACTCCTATATTTATGTTTTCTATTTTTAAAATCATCATAAGTGAAGAAATCATGATTGTTTTACATAATAATTTATGTCTAGATATCTTGATAAAAATTTCAAATAATATGTCATATATATATGGATATAGATATTTATTTATTCCGTTTTTTTATTGAAATAATAAAAAATAATAATATTATTTCAGCCATTATTTTTACCACTTTATTATTATTATTATATAAATATATTTTTATAACCACAACCAAAATAAACAACAAACTATAAAATGTCATCACCCGCAGAAGTACAACAACTCGCTGTCTCATATGCCGCCTTCGTCCTCGGAGGTGCAGGTGCCAAAGTCAATGCTGAAACTCTCAACACAGTCCTCGCTGCAGCAGGAGTCAAAGTAGATGCCGTTCTCATCAATGTCTTGGCTAAAACTCTAGTCAACACACCCATCAGCAACTTTTACTCTGTCAGTGGAGGATCCGGATCAGCTCCCGCTGCAGGCCCAGCCCCTGCCAAGGAGGCCCCTAAAAAGGAAGACAAGAAGGAAGCTCCTAAGAAGGAGGCCCCACCCCCTCCCCCTGAAGATGAGGGTGTTGATATGGGAGGACTCTTCGATTTCTGATTGTAATTTGAGATCGAACAAGGCTGGAAAATTGAAGAAGACTTTTAACATATTTCCTCATTACATCCAAACAAAATAAACAAGTCGAATAATAATTATTTAACTTATCAATATTTCGTTGAAGTTTCGCAGTCTGAATTGTTAGATAGCATATATTGATTCATAAATTTACTCTACTGCAAATGACAAATAACAATATTATGAGTAGGATAAAAACCGATCCAACATTTAAATATATAAATAAATATATACAATATTTTGGTTGGAGAGATTGTTAATACAGCTCAACCAATATATAATTTAAAAATTAACTAAATTATAATAAATAAATAAAAATAATGGATATACCAAATGTCTAGTCACACATTAACCATCAAGACCAAGCTGTCAAATCCAAGACCATAGGAAACTATGTCTTAGGTACAATATCCAACTATCTTATCTCCATCTATTTGTGTTCTTATTTGCGTAATATCTAGGTAAAACTTTGGGAAAAGGCACATTCGGAAAGGTGAAGATGGCCGTACACACCCTGACGGGTGAAAAAGTCGCCATCAAGATTCTCGAGAAGGACAGAATCATCGACGTAGCGGATGTCGAACGAGTGTCGCGTGAAATCCATATTTTAAAACTGATCAGACACCCAAATATTATCCAGCTTTACGAAATAATCGAAACTCCGAAACAGCTATTTTTGATCATGGAATATATGTGCAACGGCGAGCTGTTCGAGTATATAGTTAAAAATAAACGCATTCCTGAAGAGGAAGCCTGCAAGATGTTTCAACAGATCATTGGAGGCGTTGCCTACATTCACAGACTCAACGTCGTGCACCGAGACTTAAAGCCTGAAAATTTGCTTCTAGACCACGACTACACCATCAGAATCGTAGATTTTGGACTCAGCAATACCTACAAAAAGGACGAAAGACTGAAGACGGCTTGCGGCTCGCCTTGCTACGCCGCCCCCGAAATGATTGAAGCCAAGAAAAAATACGAGGCACTCCTTGTCGATATTTGGTCATGCGGTGTCATCCTCTACGCTATGCTTTGCGGGAGTCTCCCCTTCGAGGACCCGTAAACAACTAAATTATACCAGAAAATAATAGCCGGCAAGTACAAAGTTCCAAAACACCTGTCACCGGACGCTGTCGATATGCTGAGCAAAATTCTCAACGTCAATCCCGAGGAAAGATACCGAATCTAGGACATCAAGCGTCACAAATGGTGGTCTCTAAGTCCAGCCTCCACCTGTTCTGAAGGTCTGATTGTAGGATATCATCGCATCCCCATCGATGTCGACATCTTGCATCGACTTCGAGAGTTACAATTCGATACAGACCTCACTCAAAAGTGCATTGAGGCCAACCGCCATAATAACCTGACTACTACATACTATCTCCTACTTAAAAAACACCTTCGCGATGGCGGAGCAAGCAAGGCTGATTTGGGGAGCAAGAATTTCGACAAAGCTCTGATCGAGCCGAACAGACGTAAAGATCATATTGATGAGAAAAGATCACCAAACACCACTCCGAGCAACGCGAATAATAACGGCAAATTCAACTACCTAACTCTCCTTAATGGAAAGAATTCCGTTGGGGAGATTACTGAAAATTCAAAGACGAAGCCAACCATGGAAGTAGTGAAGCCCACCTCTCAATCTAACTCTAGAACGAACGCAAACAAGGCACTTTATGAACAGTTCAAAATGATCACTTCAGGAGGATCAAAAAGAGGCCGATCTCCTGTAAATAACGACCATATCCGCAATAAGTTCAGGGAGGAATATGGGACCTCACTGGTCTCTCGCTCTTCAGAAAAGACTCGAAAGCAGTCACTCACCAAAAATGAACTAGATAACTCAGTATTCCTCAAACAACAGTATGGGCTTGTCGATAACCGTAATTCGAAAGGAAAGAAACCGACCGCAGTGAGTCGCGATCGAAGGATAGCAAGTCATGCAAGTAAATACCAAAGCATTAGACTTATCTATTAATAATATGTACATATTTATTTTTTAAATATTGAAATAGATCAACCTGATAGTATATATTCTATTGGCATGGATACGCCCTACGACAAACACCTAGCTCCGAAATGGAAACACAATAATGCTACTATTGACTTAAGTGACAGTCGCAGACCCTACTTAAATCGCCGGTCACTCTATCGTTGATATTTATTTATTTACGGCAACAACAAAACACGCTTAATACTGCATAATAGTTTTATAACTATTTTTTTGGAAATACATTATTTGTATCTCGCTTTTTTTCGATATTTTCGCTATAAAAAATGTATTGATCATAATCGGCAAGATGTTATATATATGTTTAGAATTGTCATGTCGACCCAAATTATTTCATCCATTGGTCATACTTCTTGAGGTCGGTGTTGCCAACGCTTTTGTTCACATTTTTTATTGCCTCCACGAAATCACTCTCGACTAATGGAATATCCAGTTACTCTACAAAATATATATATTTAAGAAAATTTAAAGGCAAAACGTGTATGTTGATTTGATAATAATTATTTTTACTCTAGAGATCGGAAGGAGTTCCCATATTTTTAATTCCGCCCATCTTTGCCAACTTTCGACGCATCGGCATATACGCTGCTTCCCTGCATACGATGGCAATGTCTGCGCCCGAATAGTCCTTCGTGATTTTGGCAATCTTGTCCCAGTCAATGTCGCTACTTATTTTGACTCCTTTCATGTTGATTTCGAACATCTTTTTACGGCCAACTTCAGTCGGCAGAGGAATATCTATTGGAGTTATAAAAATATATTACACATACGTATTAACAATTTTATAGAATGTTTACATATTCGTTTTTATAGTCGTCTGCGCAAGGCTTCATCTAAATCCCAGGGCCTATTAGTTGCTGCAAGTACAAACACCTGCTTTTCCGGAGAAGCAGAAACACCGTCCATTTGAACCAGCAACTCAGATTTTACTCTATAAACAAATATCAATATTTTTTGTTAGTGGATTTTACTTTCGGTTTGCTTCACTTTCCTCCTATGACCTTCTCGAACCAATCGAGTCGATTTCGTCAAAGAATATGACGGATGGCGCATAGAATTTAGCCATTTCAAATAAAATCTACGCTCTCAAATTTAACATTAATATAATAATCGAGTAATTACTCTCACAAGTTTTTCTGATTCTCCTTTCCACTTGCTGGCTAAGCTCGAAGCAGATACGTTAAAAAATATGTTCCCCTTCGCTACTGCCTTGGCCAACAGGGTTTTGCCAGTGCCGGGAGGCCCAAAGAGCATAACACCTTTTGTTGCTCTCCTTATTCCCTGAAAAAATTCAGGCATTAATCTTGGCAAAAGTATTGCTTCTTGTAACAGATTTTTTGCTGTTTCCAACTCCGCAATATCCTCGAAACCAATATTGGGACACTATACCAACTCTTTTTCTAACTGCTGGACCAATCCGATATCTGGACCGTCATATGTTTCTGAATATTTCTTTTTATTATCTCCGTTTCCTGACTTGTCGGGCTGTTTCGAATCTTTCTTTTTGCCGAAACTTGGCACTGGAGGCTTTCCCTTGGCTGCTGGCTCTTAAGTCTTTTGTTTCGATGGCTGGCGATTATTAATAGTGCCTTTAGCCAAGGAATTCGAGCCGTTGTTCATAGAGTAATTTCTCGGAGGAGGGTTACTATTTCCTCCACCTCCTCCGGCAATGTAGTTGTTGCTCTTAGGCTTCCATTTGTCCAACTTGTCAAAGCCTGTCTCGTCTGAATCGCTGTCCTGGTTGTTATTTTAGTTTTCTTCACTGATGGTCTCAACTGGCTTGCTCTTGACTGGCCTCGGAGGCAAGCGTCTCCGTTGGTATGCCTTGGCGTTGTCTGCCTCTGCATTGTTGCTTTCCCCTGAGGATTCGTCCAGCATCTTGTTTGCGCACATCTTGAAAACATTATTGCTGTTGCTTCCTCTGCTTGGCGGTGTCCCTTTGCTATTATCATTGAATACGATCGTATAGGATCTTGTGCTGTTCACCTTCTCTTATTATAGCTTCTCTCAAAATAATAACAATTTTATTCAAAGATCGGTAAATATGTTTTTTGAGCCAAAAAAAGTTAATGTATTTCGCAATTGTTATTGTTTTTTTATTGTTTTTTTTTTACTGGATTGTTCTTCAAGTTTACGTTTTTATCGCTCGTATATGCTCTCCTAGTCGTGGCCGAAACCATTTGCTAGTTTGTGGGCAAAAGGGTTGAATATTTTTTAACCCTGTTCTCGGTAGAAATCGTTGCGTGCTCTTTTCTTTGCTTCCTCGATTCTCCTTCTTTCGTAGGGGTTGGGTGCGAATTAACTGGAGGTATCATTGGCCATGTTATTACTATTGTTTGTCCTTGCCAAGTTGCCAAACCCCCCTCGAGATGCTGCCATGAAGCTCGCTTCGCTGATGAGATCGTCTTCGACCGTAAAGGATGAAAAGGTGCTTCCTGCTTTATTCATGAGAAGACAATTTATTGATATATTTATTTCTCTTTCAAGTTATATATCGAAAAATAATAATATATATATATGTGTTTAGATATAAAATATTATATTCATTATCAAATGAGAATGCCACTTATGTTCTTGAAAGGAACCTGTTATTTTTAAATAGCTTTATACTTGGAACAAAAGGTTTTTTTATCTGATTTTTCAAATTGTAATAACAAATTATATTATATAATAGTCAAGTAATCTGTAAAGTCAAATTTTAGATTGCCAAGTAAGTGACCAACACACATTCTGTACCAGCTCTCATTTAATCGAATGTTTTCGAATCCTTCTCCTTTGTCAATAATTAACTCTGAAGAGTATTCAGACCCTGAGTACAATAGTCATACTCGATTGAGGAGACTGCAAGACAGGTGGAATCATATCCAGCAAGACATCGACAAAGACAAAAATACGAAGAAATAATCAGTGGAATCGCATCTCTCTCTGTTGTAAACCAAAATCGATCAGAGAAACCACACTTTTCAGAACTAGTATAAAGTATTAAAAAACGAATAAAACTTTTAAAAAAGGCTCAACCAATCTCCAATTACCTCAATAAAAAAAAGATTTTTATAGGATTTATCGAACCACCTCTCTCATCAAATTTAAACATTAAAGCATCTATCTGAAAGAAAAGATAATACGTAATTTAATCGAATTGCAGAAGCAATAGAAGAGATGGAGAAGGAAATGCCTGAAGCCATTACTGACTATTCTTAAGTAATTATTATTCTATTCGAGAAAAATAATAATAATTGAATATTTATCTCTCTCTCTCTAAGTCATTACATAACAATTCCAAAGAATTTCTCCAAAAAACAGATGGGAAACTTCTCGAGGCACTAGCAAGCCATGACACCCTGTTCTCGAGCAAAACTCGATAGTCTTACCCAAATCTAATGCAGACATGTTTTACGAGGTTGAATTGTCTCGAAGACAAAGTGGTGGACGAGAGGAAAAAGAGATAAGAGGCAACGAAATTCGTCACCGAGTCTGTTGAAAACAATTTAAATCTGATTCATAAACACCTCTAAGTGGAAAGCAAAGTTAGGGAAAGCACTCAAAATAGAATTAACAAGATGATTAATGAGATCAATGTCAAACTAACGTCAGAACTTGAGGTATCGATACAAATTATAGAAAAAAATATATATATTGCCTTTATTGTTGAATAAAATATGTGTATATTGATAGGAGTAAAAAAGACTTAGATAAATCTCAAAAGGATCGCTGTTAAGGTTATTAGAGAGTACGTGCCGCAAAATCTAAATCAATTTTCAACTTTGATTCTATAAAAAAGTGTCTGTTTTTTATTAATGTTAAACTAAATCTGTCATCAATTTGTTAAAAAAATAAATACAAGAATTTCAAGTTCAAGTATAAATATAAACGCAGGGATTAATCAAATATATGTTCATCTAGGCTTCATCAACCGATTCGGAGAGCACGTTATTCTCTGAACCACTCCGTTTCTTGTTGGAGTCACGGATCTCACAACGTACTGATTTTATTTTTCCGTTAGGGTGGTTGTGATCCCTTTCTTTGTAGGCTCCGCTAAGTTCGATGTCCCGTAGACGAAATTAACTGCAGTGGGCTTCATTTGCGCTGCCATTACCCCGCCATATTGAAGAGTATGTTGGCTGTGTTGTGGGTGCAGATGAGGGCTATTGATATAATTTTGATGATTGGCATCAAATATCCTAATTTCCGAGTTGGTTTGTGAAGTAGGAGTGCTCGGCATGGATAGTGGTGGATTTGCCATTTGGGAGACTTGGTGGTTAACCTTCGATATATTTTTTATTTCCTACTCTTGATATCGGAGGAAATGATTCTGGAGCTTATCTACCATATCGTTCAGCCTTCGATTCTAATGCTGTAGTTTTTAATTCTCTGTTCGAACTGAAGCAATGAGAAGACGCTCTTTCTAAAGGTCGTTGGAGACCAACTTTGTTCTCTCTTCAGCCTGGGCAACCAATGCATCGCATCTCTTCTGGATCTAGACTTTCTTTCGTTCATAACAAAGTTTGTCAATGTTCTGGGTAATTCGTTCATTCAAAGTGACTAAGAGTGACTCTGCTTCTTTGTATTTAAGAACCAATCTTCTCATTTCTGAATTAACCTTCTGGTAGATTTCATTCTCTATGCTTTTATATAAACCTTCGGTAAATTATTGGATGATATTCTTCAAGTTTTGCAACTAAGCTGGATTTTCTTCAGAGTATTGGTCGCGCCGTTGTTCCACGTTATTGCCAACTTTAGAATCAAGGATAATGTTGGCCAGGCTGCTATGAGCAGACGATATTTCTGGAAATTATTCGACTCCTTCTTGCTCGTTCTTCAGCTCCCTGAAAATATTGAGGATAAGTCCTATAAGGCCATTATCCTTTGTAATCGCGTTGAGCTTCGAGAGCTGCACCGTGTCATGACCCAATTTGCAACATAGTTTTTCAACAAATTCAGGCAAGATGGCTATATATGAATGTATGCATTTACATGCGATTAGAAATAATTAAACTGTATAATTTTAGTACCTTTGGCTTGAGACTATGTCCATAAATTGCTGAACTCTTGGGTTAGAAATTCCACGAACTTTATTGTGGAAATTCCTTTGGCGTTCTCCCCTGTGAAATATTTCTTCAGGAATTACATGACCTCTGGGTGGATTTTCTATAAAATATCTGCATCTTAGTCCATCATCGCCATGCTACAATGTTCAGTGAATCTCTAGACTGTGAATCTGCTTCGAGGAAGCTCCCTGGATGAGGCAGCGTTGGAACTCGGGGTTGCGAGAAGCCTATTCGGGGAGTATTGCTGTCTCCTTGAAATGTTTGTGACGAGTTTATTAACTGCACTTTCGAGGGGTGCTTTTAGTGGCGACGAGACGAGCCTTTATCTTCTGAATTGGTTCTGTTGGCTAGTTGTTTCGGACTGCATTCTCTGGACATTCTCTTGAAAGGTGTATGCTTCTGGGATTCGCCGATTTGGAGTTTGATCTCTCTCTCGCATTCCTTAGATGATTGTAGCTTTAAATGTGTATATAGAGATATGTGTAATGTATAGTTTTATATGTTTTAACAATAAAAATGTGGAGGAACAAAATTTTTTTAATTTCAATCTTTTGATCTAGTTGCATTTAACGAATATTTATCGCTAATTTAAAATTTAGCAAATCTTCACATATATATATATGCAAATATTGAAAGAAAAATGTAACATTTAAAGAATATAAGATTTTGTCAAATAAATATAAAGATTGCAAAAAACAGGGAACTAATCAAAGTCAATTTGAAGTATTAATGAAGACATACGGATATAGATAATATAATAAAAATACTATATACCTGTATTTGACTCAATTAAAAAAGTAAGAGGACAAATTAATTAATGTCTCAATCAGTTCCGATACGGAGCCTCTACTCTTCCAGCTTCGAGACTGTCCTGAGCAAAGTCATGACAGAACTCAAGCATTCCAGCCGCAAACAACAGCCACTCAAACCCATCCCTGAAAAATAAATCGATACTAATCATGAGGGAGCAAAATCAACCACACGAAAGGGATTCGACAACTCCAATAGTCAAAATAGCAAGACAATATCTTAATTCTACGAGAAGCCTTATGCAAGTTGCAAGATGTGTCTGCTTTCCAAATTCAAATGCAAATCTTGCCTGGAAGACCTAGTTACGAGACTCAAGCTAGTGCAACTTACCAACAATAAAACCGCAAGCTCCAGAAAAAATAGTCATAGTTACAATCCATAGATCAAAATCGGAGATAACGAGAGTGAAAATAATAATGCGAATAATAATGTGGACAAAAATAATGGGTGCGACGATAAACCTAAGACGAATTCATTGATAGGAGTGATGCCACCTTTATCAAAAAAAGATAATTTCTACCAATCCAATTATTTCAACTTAAAGAGAAATCAATTCCGAGGCACCAGCACCAATAATATCTAAGAAGTAACAAGGGAAAAAGGTGAAGGAGGGCACCACAAAAATAATAATTCGGGATAGAATCAATAAGTTTCGAGGAACTAGATACCAGAGCAGGATGAGGAAGCATATCGATAGTCTTACGGTGAGGAATATCACAAAAATAAGCGAACGATTGACTATGCCTTTACAAATAAATAACCTCACTTAAAGCCGATCCACGGCCTTAAACCCACCATAATATAACTTCCTACTAGTGGTCTACGCCCTCTCACCAAAGAGAACATTGAGATGAATTGCGTTGTTTATGACTCAGTCACAAAGCGCTACAAATCTGTCTTTAATATTGGTAAACTTGAAGATGATGATAAAAACCTTCCCCGGCAAAACTTCCCACTTCAGAAACATATTTATTAAACCTTGGAACATCAGAATAATAACGAAATGGAAATGAGAACGACCCAAAAACCAGGCTTACGTTTATCAATACAAACTTTCCAGACTCCCATCGAGGATCGATCGACCCGCCAACAAAGTCATTCTCACAACGGAGAGTACATTTCAAAAAATACGAACTATAGGGGTTCCATACGCCCCAAACAAATGTTAATATACGTTCGAAAACCATCTGCATAAAGGGAAACCAGAGAAGAGGATGTCCATAATAATAATAACAACAACAATAACAACAATAATCTTCTTCCAGTAATTCGGCAGCTGAACATCCAAGGAAAACTCAAAAGTAGCAAACCTTAGTACAAAGTCAAAAATCTGCAGCAACGACTGAATCCGAAGAAGCACAATGACTTACACTTCCAGTAATAGATGTGGGAGGCTGCAGATATGAATGGGTGGGACATTGATAAAAATATGAACAATGGTCTTTGTTATGCATTTGGTAATTTAGCTTGAGTTTGTTTTTTTTAGGATAGTATTATATACTTTTTGTAGAATATATTAATATACATTTTGTGTATGATAAACAAATCATAAACAAGAGAGAGTGAGAAAAAATCATACTCCCAATTACTTTAGCTAAAAAAATTTGGATGCAAAAAAAGTATTTTTATAAGTTTAATGGGTTGTTCAAAATATAATATTTTGCGAATACTTATAAGGTAATATAACATTTGATCGAATGCGTCATTTCTTGAACATATTGATGACAACCACAATCAATCCTATGAGTAGAAGGACCAGAGTCACTGAAAGACAACAATTGTTTGGTCGGTACTACGGGGGGGTCAAAGTTAGTTCAATATAAAATGTATTGGATATTTTTTTTACTTGTTTGATTATTTATTTCAGCTTTTAATTTTCCGTTTCTATTTTTTTAGACACTTTGTTCACTTGATTCTTGTTCATGTCGATTTTGTCCTTGATGATGTCGTTGGCGTTGTTTATATTCTTGACTTGCTTGTTCAGGTTGTCGACGCCCAGGATGATCCTGTCCAACTGGACATCCATATGGTCGTTGTTCTTTTTGAACTGACCCCTAGCATCCCGTTCTTCCTCGTTGTCCGAGAGCTGAAGACTTTCTTCAGAACCGATTCGCTGGATCTAGTTGGTCTTACTGTCGATGTCGCGTAACACTTTGTTTTGTTTGGAAGATAACAATAATGAATAGGTATATATTTTTTAGGGGTTTACATTTTGCTTTCATATCAGTAAGAGTTTGAACTTTGTAGACTGGCCGAGCGGACTAACCGTTGGAGTCGGCTCTTGTTTTAAGATCCTCTTGCAACTTGGCGCAGTTTTAGTAGATTTGTCTTTACTTCAATAGCATTTCAGGGCTTTGCTTCTACAGCGTTCGTAATTCAGCTTATCTTAATTATGGTTTGGGGGCAAAAGGATATCAATTATTAAAATATATACTACCTTTTTGCGCTATTGTCTTTACAGCTACTACTTCAACTTATCGAGCAATTCTTTAGATTCCTTGATTCCTTCTTTAATTTTGAATAGCAAAGGACCTGCTTCTGCCCCTGCTCCCTCTTATCGCTGTTACAGCAGCTTATCGATTTGATGTCTCTTGCTTAAGTAAGCTGTTTTAATATACTAGTACTCCGACCCTTTTTTAAGATTTTCTACACTCCAGTTGAAAGAATATATAATACATATAGTTAATGGTTGTTGGATTTTGTTTACTGAGATCTTTATCGCCTCCTAAGAATTAATTCATTTCTGTGAGCTTGAACATCATTGATTTGAGTTGATCTTTTGCTGCCATTTTCTTTTTTGTTTTTCCTTGTCCCTATCAGAATTTATATTTGTTTTAAATGCAAAAATGTTCGATAATATTAAATTATTTTTTTTTTATAATATTTATTTAACTATTAGTTTATTAATGTTTGTGATATAGTCGTCGAATAAATATAAATCCTTATTCAAATTCTTATACTTGATCGGTAGACAAAGTTTATTATCTTAATGTTTGTTAAACTTTGTTATTTGTATATATATAACAACAGTTGACTTTCAAAAATGCCATTAATTATTCTTATAAACTGCTAAGAAAGATGAATTAAACAACAAAGTATATGTATCTATATATCTAGATATAATTTATAAAAGTTCAGGGGGCTAATTAAGATTGATTTTTTCAATTTTCAATCAATCTAAATCACTATCTAGATTTAACAATTCCATATTGGTAGTAATTGTAGGGGTCATATTTAAAAGCTTCCGATCGGCCTGATCTTATTTTTTATCGTTTCCCAACGCAGTAATCCGCTACAAACAGCGGTTGAGAGTGCCTTTGGTATGCGTAAATTTAAGTCCGTTGAGAAAGCGATTGATTGCTCCGCTTTCCTGGTTTTCTCGCGTTTTGGCCAATCTCACCATGGCCTGGTCCACGATTCCGAATTCAGAAAGTGATTAGCTGAAGGTCTAATCGTATTCTTTGGCGAGACGTTAGAAAATCTCAAAAAGGTCGGTCGTTATATAAGACACATCTTATTTAATTCTAAATAACCATAAAATGATACATTTAAAAAAATAATAAATATGGTTTTGTTTTTTGTTTACATTTTGAAGGAATTTTGAAGAAATACCACACTTAAAAGTTGATACTTCACATCTGGCCGGTGGACGAGCCCATTGACACACGCAAAAATGATCTGAAGACATTTTTTGCGATTGCTAATATTAGTGCAAGCAGTGTGAGAAATAGCCACTTTCAGTCCGTTTTCCCTGAGAAAATGACACATATTATGAGGATCACTCAATACAAACATATTCAGAATCTCTAGTGCCGATGTTTTGATATACTCATTCGAGGTTTTTTCCACTAAAGCGAGTAAGGTACCAAGTTCCTCCCGAGTTATCTGGTTGCAATATTCAAATTTAAAGTTCAATATCACGAGCAGTGCCGATACAGCGTCGCTTGCGACTTACTCATCCTTGAAAGAGTTGAGAAGAGACCCGCAAGCCAGTTTGAAGATCAAAAGCAATTCGGTTTCCTGTTGCAGAAATAGCTTTTGAAGGGCTGGCTTTTTTAGAGCAACCGAGAAAAACCAGACGGTGGTGTTTCGAAAGGAAGAGTTATGCTTGAAAGTGCATTCAATTATTTTTCTCATCTGACCTGGACATTCAGACAGAGTTCTTTCTGCTTACTGGGTGTATGATGTGTGTATCAATAGGTTGGTGAGCGTCCAAATAATATTTTATAAACATAGAGCAGGCAGGATGCTGTGCTGAATAGGAGTATAGCGAGTTGGGTCGGACAATTGGGACATGAGGTATTTTGTTATAGTGAGGGGTTAGAGGATGCGGGAGCGGATTGTTGTGAGATAAGTGAGTAAGGAAAGACGGGCGTAACTTGAGTAGATCGAAGGGGAGGGTGTGAGGAAGAGCTTGTAAAATTGGCTGGATTGCTACCGAATCGCCTTTTCCAAGGTATTGCAAAACTCTTCTTCTTGGCAGGCTTCCCCGATAGATGTGACTGCGTTGTCGAGCTGTGCCTCGTCATTGTAAAAGATGGTCTCCAGTAAAAATCTGATTTCTTGATTTTTGATAAGTTAGTTCCTTCTTGCTCTGGTTTTGTTTTTATAGTCTTGTTTTCTGATATTTGCGTGTATATTTTATTTGAGGCAAGTGAATCGAAGCTGCCAATCTTGATTTTCCATTTTTCGTATTTATTTTTTTGTTATTTAAAAGAGTCTTTAAAAAAAAAAACCAAAGATGTCTCTCTCTATTTTTGTTTTTTCTTGAGAGAAAGTAAATAATCAAATTTTTGTCAATAGGTTGGATTAATTTTTTGTAGAATGAGAATGTTCAAATATATTAAATACATATTATTATATTAAATAGATTATATCTAGACATATGCGAAGGTCAAGAAGAGTAAGTGTATTTATTGGATTTTCTTAAAATAATGAACACTCTCTCTTTTTTTTTTTTAAAGTGAACCATCTCCTTAAAAATATAGTTTTGTTATTATTTTATCATTTATTCATGTTTGGAATGATTACTTTTTTTACTAATAGTGATGTCTATTAAATTATAGGAAAAAATAATAATTATTATTTCGGTAGCTGCACCTTTTTTTATTAAAAAATATTGTCATTTAAAAAAATTCAGAGCAAATTATTAATTGAGTTTGACAGTTTATATTTATTTCGTTGACTATCCAAGTTTAAAATTTATTTAAACGTGGATATTTAATACTAATAAAAAATTAACAATCATTTCCATTTCAAGAAGAAAGGGAGTCTCGTCAAAACACAAAAGAAATTAATTATTTGGATATTTATTCATCAATGAATGAATAAATCTCGTGCGCAGGTGACTTCGGGTAAAAAAACAATAACCGATTCACATGCTGAACTCTTCAATATTTTATTTGATTTTTTTTTAAAATTATTGTTAGATATGAGTATAATACATGTTTCCGAAACAATTTTGTGTGAATTATATTTTTAAAGGAATAGGTTAACTATCTTTCTGAATATAAAAAAATAACGACCCTTTAAATAAATATTAATAAAGTTAAGAAAGCTTTAAGAAATAAAAAAATCAAATACTAAACAATACACAGGAACAAAAACTCACCAAATGTTCTAAGCAACATCAGCCCCAGTTGGTTTTTCCAACTAAGTTATCTTTTTAAGAAGGGATTAAAAATTTGAAATATTTGTGCCTGCATACATTCGCCTCACCTTCAAGAAAATTGTGTCAGTGAGTATCAGGGAGGCCAACGCCAAGATGGTAGCCACACTCATCGTCTCTATTTACTACGGTGGGCTGCCAGACGACCTCAAGGACGAGATATTTAAGAAGAGTTAAATCTCTATCAACAACCAAGCTGTCTATCGGCTTTTCGATTAAGAAAACTATAAAATAAAGCCCTCAGACGATGCTAAAAAGAAGATGTTCTCCTCGATCATCAGAGACACGTACGAGCTGGAGATGGAATGTGATGTGTTCTTCACTCCATTCGACGTGCAAACCCTGACCATGAAAGTGGCGATGAGATCGATCATGACCTACCATCAGGGGTATGCTACAACTATTAAATTCAATCTGATGGACTGTGAGCAGAATGTCGCCAAGTTTAGCTGCCCTTCCAGCCACAAGAGTTTCGGCGATTTCGGGTTGGCCGACGCTGATGACAAGATCCAAGTTCTCTACACTAACTCAGAATATGAGCCTGCAGAATCCGGATAAAAAAAAAACGTGTAACAGAGGTCTGTGGAGCAAACGCGTGAAGAGAAGCGCAGCAAAACCAAGCATTTTCAGCACGCTACCTTTATCATCCAGCTGTACCGTTACCCCTCCATCACAGCACTCACCATCTATATCCCACTTTTCCTACTGGCGATTGTGAATCTGGGCATCTATCACCAGGGCAATGCGCTGCACGACCGAATCAGTAACACCGCCACACTTTTAGTGGCCTATATGGCATTCTTGCCCACCGTCAGACAGTCGATCCCCCCTTCGCATAAGATCACCATGATGGAGATTCTGGTCTATGCACTGTTTATGACCACCATGCTTTGCTTCTACCGCTCCATCCAGGTCAGCAACATCCCCGAAAATAGGTTTTATTTTATATGGTATGAGGACGTCTGCTATCTTATCTCAGTCACCGTTCTTATATTCTAAATAGTATTTGTTGTTTCGATCAGCCTGGTGTTCAAATGTTTGTGGGAGCCCAGCTACGTCAACAAAGGTCAACAGCCAACTATACCTGCGTTTAAGAGAGAAAATTGGGCAAATATTGCCTGCGATGAGTACTTCTACGATATTAGGGACTTTGTGAAACCGATAGCCTTGATAAAAAACAATAACCAAAACAATAGAGCGCATACGTCAAAGATTTCTTGATTAAGATAAATCGGTTAATTAATTCTGATTTATAATATTTATTTCTTTAAGAATAAAAATGCTTTTCTCATCAGGAGGAATTATTTTTCATCACCTCGTTCTGTTTATATCGAAACGACCCCTTACAATTTATTATACATATATGAATAAATATACCATTCTAAAATGTTATCCTGTGTTTTCAAGCATGTTATATTTAGCATGAACGCAAAAAGCTATATGCCTAAGGAACCCATAATAATAAATTCTCAAAAGCAAGTTGAAGAGAGAAAAAATGTGCCTGAATAACAAACGAAATGGTAACCAATCAACAATAATAAATCTTCAAAAATATTCGCATTTTAAATGAATAAGATAACTACGAGATACGAGAGAGAAGGTGATAAAACTTCCCTTAGCCTCTTTATGGATAAACAATGAATATTTTTATTATAAGACATTATTTTTAGTGCATTGAAAATTATTTTATTTAGAAAAGTGGGTTTTGAGTATTTTATTAGAATAATTAGATGAATTTTTTATTATTCTACAAATCAATAAAAATCTAGGTCCAATATCATGCCCTCGAACAAGTGATGAAGACAATAAAATTATAAGTTAGACCTTTTTCCCCCGATTCAAGATTTTAGCTGACAAGGCTGTCATATTTGGATAAAAAATATTACAGAGCTTGATAGCATGGATGACAAACTACAGATTTTGTCCAAATGATAGTTTTGCAGAATCATAAAGATTGGCAAATTCGAAGAATTAAGCAATATGCATAAGAAATTGAATAAATATAGGCTTATTATAATTGAAATGTTCAGAAATAATACTATCCTTAAAATCAATAATTTTTCTTCTTCTGAAAATCTAATAATTTGTAATCATCAAATAACTTTTTTGTTTTCTATTAAGAAGTACTTTTTATAAAACAAATCTGAAAAACTTTTTTAGAATTATTTATAATATTTAATTACTTATATATAAAGTACAAAAAACCAATAATTTTTAAAAAATGTCAACAAAACCAAGTGATGATCAACTAAAGCAGGCTATCGATGCCATTTTCCTGAAATATGATACTGACAAGAGCCAGTCCCTCGAGTTCACTGAGGTCAAGAATGTTATCAACGATGCCTTCAATAATATGAAGAACTCCAAACCTGTCACAGACGATGATGTCAAGAAGTTCTTGGGAGCAGTTGACCAAAATAGCGATGGTAAAATTACCAAGTCGGAACTCTTTAACATCTTCAAAAGAATTATAGACTCCCATTATAAGTGATTTTTAAAAGATTCGAAGAATATATTTCGATATATATATACACATTGATAAAAAACACATCAATACTAATTATATAAAAAAAACATTTCTTCTTTTGATCAAGACTATCGATTTTACCTGAATAGAAATCGGTAAAAAATGGTGATTTTAATTGTTTGGAAGCCTTTGATAATCTAAGACGAGTTATGGAAGCTCCAGGAAGAAAATAAAAAATATAAGAACATATAATATTATATGAATATATATATACCTCTACATGTTGATATTTTTTGTTGGGGATTTCGTGTGATACTAGAATAAACATTTGAAATTGCAATCAACTAATGTGAAACTTCCCGTTGAATAGAAGTATACTGTATACGCATATATAGGTATAGATTTGTTTCATTACTTAATATTTAAGCACCGTTAGTTGACATAAATTTTAACAATGTTTGAATATACTCGAAAATAGTTGATAGAAATACAAAGTAAGAGATAAGGTGACCAATATACTATATCATTTAAATAATAATGATATTTTTCCTACACCCCTATAAAAAATAAATAAAACTCATTCTCATTGTTGATTTACAAATTAATTAAAAAAATATATATTATTGAATCTATTGCCATAGTATTTTTTATCTGATTATCCTCGTCGCCACAAAAAATAAAATGATAACTTTCATCGAACAGCTAATCTACTCCAAGGATCATCTTTCCATCCAGACGAGCGAACGAAGACTCATTTAGTACAAACAACAGCATCCTACGCAGTTTCTCGCTGAGCTGGTTATTATACTTGCTGATGAGCACCTCCAATCGCAGGCCAGACAAACTGCGGGTGTCCTCCTAAAAAAGGCCTTGCTCTAGAAAGTATTAAACTTACCACGTTATTCGGATTTCTTCTATAATATAGGACTCTACTTCGACGACTCTCTGGATTTTGTGCCTCTCGATAGAAGCAAGATCATAAATTAAGCTTAAGTTGCTCAATACTCTTATGACCACAGATCCACTCGCCAAACGAGCCACAGCTGATGTATTTTATCATGCCTTTTACCATTCTTGCTTTCTTCCTTCTAATTATCTTTATTTAGGCGATTGCTGCAATATGTAGTATCGAACTACCTTTGAACTTGTGGCCTGACATCGTGAATATACTCGTAGCTAACACAAAACATAGCAACCTCTAGGCTCGAATGGCCGCAATCTTAACCCTCGGGTTCATCTGTGAACAATTTAAAGAAACAAAGAGCAGCGTGTTCGACATCTCACAGATAGAAGCTGTGCTGCTTGGAATTATCACAGGAATTAAAGAAAACACAGGATAGCTAAGGGATATCTCCCTCAAAGCTTTGAGAGACTCCATGCAATTAATGGTTCCCCTAATGGAAAGTCGGCAGCATCGAGATCTGGTAGTTTAACAAATCCTGCACGCAGCAAGCGCCAAAGAGAGCGAAGATAAAACTCGCCAAATTGCTCTTGAAGCCTTAGTCGAGTTCTCAAAATGGAACTACAAGAATTTAGAATCTTACATAACTTACATATTCAACGCAACTTCGCCATTCATTAAGGATAAAACCAAATAAGGGCTCTGTAAAATAGCAATGGAAACTTGGGATTCCATTGCAACTGAATATTCAGAAATGATGGATGCATAGGTCGCCAATTATCTAAATGGCGACGTCCTAAGTTCCCTTGTAAATCTGCTCCTCGACAACCTCACAATTGTTGATAAAGATGAAGACGATGAAGAAAACAGTGTGAGATCAGCTGCATATCGCACGTTGTGCAGCGTTGGACTGGTGTGCGCGAATGAAATGGCGAACCAAGTCACTAATTTTGTAGCCAAAACTATCTCCCATCCAGACTGGAAACTAAGGCAAGCAGCCTTAAAAGCATTTTGTAGCCTGTTGGAAGGTCTTGAGCCTACCAAGATGAAGATTGCCATAAACTCAGTGCTTGTGGAAGTGCTCAAACTGCTTAACGACCCCAACAGCTTCGTCCAACAAGCTGCAGCTTATAGTCTCAGCAAAATATCTGAACTGTTCTCCGAGTGCTTCACCGACAGCAAAAATTTCGGAGAAATCCTCGAACACCTAATATCGAATCTCCCCAAAAAAACATTAATCTCAGCTTCTATTTGCAAGACTCTGCAGAACCTGGGGGCAGAGGCCGAGGGTGGTGAAGAGGTGGTGAACTAGTATATGGATCGGTTGTTGGAAGCTCTGCTAAGAAACGCCACGAGAGAGGTGGACAGAACAGAATACTATTTGGTCAGCAACAGCTTCATCGCTGCCATGTCCCTTGCCACAGTGTGCAAAAACCGGCAAGTGTGTCTGAAGTACCTCCAACTTATTCTTTCAGCATTGCCAACTACTTATTCTATGGGTGACAAAGCCTCAATGACTCAATGCGGGATGCTTTCTCTTGTTCATGTAAAACCATATTATTTTTGTATCAGCTAATTTTCAAATATATATAATTAAATATCATTTTGTTTTGTTCTAAAAAAATAGTTTTTTAGTCCCTATTAATTTCCTTGATCAAAGATAAAATTAAGATCGATCCAGTCATCGTGTAACGTTGCTATGTGACAGTTGTGGATCTATTTAACTCGACTAAAGACGTGACGGCTGATGGTCTTTATGTGCTGGGACTACTTGCAGCCAATTGTCCGAACAATCCCGCTTATCTGGAGAAATGCTGGCCTTTCATCGAGCATGCACTGGGCAAATCTAACGAGCATGAGCTATTCTCGGCCTGCATGAATGCCATAATGGACTTGAGCCGTGCAATGGGCGAGGCCTTCAAGCCCAAGCTGGCCATTTTGGATATACTTCTCGTGGCTATCCAATCGCCAGATTTTACCCGAGATCTGAAACTGAACATCCTGGTTTGTATAGGAGAGATTTATCTTTCCTGTCCAGCTGCCGAAGAATATATTGTCAAGACGATGAGCGTCCTTAAGTTGGCTTATCAAAGTGCTATCATGCTCACAGGTAAAAAGACATACATAATTTTTCCTAATCACTTTTCTGTACCTTGCGCTTTTCTTTTAAAAAATAATGATGTATTTAGAATCGTAATTTGATTATGCCTAATAACTCAAATAAGCTCTTATCGATGCCACAACTGCCATCTTACACGGCATATCATCGTTTAATAAAGTGAACAAAGAATTCGCTGGGTCACTGAATGATATATTTGAATTCGTGAGACTGAGTTGCGCGAAGAAGATGAGGCCCACAGTGGAGTATGTGAAGCAGTGTCTGTTGCTGCTATTAGATGCAGGCAAGTTCTATAAAAAAGAGGTGGGAAACAGGATCAAGAGTGATCTGGTGGTAGAATTAGTAGAAATAATCAAGAAGCACAATAAAGCGAGAGAATATGATAGTGTGCTCTAATATTACCAACAGATTCTGAGATGATAAAAAAATATCAGTAGGATAGTTTTATATTGTAGCTAATGTATGTGCTTATATATTGTTCTCATGAAGAACTAATTATAATGATACGTATTTTTGTTTATACTAATTTTATTGCAATTGCTTTAAAATTGTCAATTAGAAATAGACTTCTCTTATTATATGAATGTAGGTAATATTACATATATGTAAATTATTGAGTTATATTTGGAATATATGCCAAATTTGCTATAAAATCATCAAGATCTACATATACTAAAAAGGGGATTTGATAAATAAATGGAAAATGTTTAATCAAAAGCGAACTATGAATAAGTTATAGCTCTAGGTGATCATTAATTTTGGTAAACACAAAAAATAACATTGAATGCAGGAAGGAGTGTAAAAATTCAATCAAATATTTTAAACAATTAGAAACACATATGAGTTCATATATATATCTACTGATAGAATATAAATATATTTGCTAATTCCTGTAAGCAATAAATGTAAAAAAAAGGAAGAAAATAATTCCGAAACACCTTCAAAAATGTGCACTAGTTGAAAGAGGCCAATTTCGAAGTCAGGATGAGCAAGTATGACAAAAACATCTACTATTTGACCATGCCAGTCAGGAACTCTTCATCGAAGAACAAAACATTACATCGATCCTACAGGAACACAAATCATCAAAGTGAAAATTTAAAAAGTGACACCCAATCACATATCAAGTCCAACAAGAACAGCACTCCCACAAGTCATCATGATACTTCAATAACCCCGCAAAACAACGGAATGTCTCACAAATAAAATAATGAAGCTATCGCATAAGAGCATAAAGTGTCGATGACCAGCATCAGAACCCAAAGCAGCAAAGAACTCAGTGGATATCACGTGATGTCGGCAGCAGACAAGTCCAAAAAGAAGTTCAACCTGGAGCGATACCTGACGAATCTAAAAAAGTGTATTTATAGTTAAACATTGGATGGAGATGCAACCACTCCTACGAGTTTGGCGAATATTTTTGAACGGAACAGTTTGCATGCGGCCGAGCGGAATTCGAGCGTCTATTATAACTATATGGGGCGAATACCCCACAAAGAAAAGCAAAACTTATTTCTCAAGCGGAAATGTATGATACCCCAGAGACCGTCGCAATAGCCTCGGTTTTCGATGAGCAGCAGCACCTCCAAATACCTTGCCAAAATCGTCAAATAAGGGTTCGCAGTTGCAGGACCTTTTATGACTAACATCATGTCGGAAGAGTAACAACCTATCTATAACACAGAGCGTGCTGGAACCCCAGAAAGCGTCTACAATTTTATTGAGGGAGAACGGGTCATTCTGCTCAAGATCAACATCTGTTTCCTCCGAGTCCTCGAACTCGACTTGATGTTCTTGGGAGGAAAGCTTTTTATAGTAAAAAACGATCGAATCACCTAGTATACAGTCACCCTCCGCGACATTGATTCGGCCCTGGAGAAAGGCACCAAAAACAAACAGCCAATGTTCACGAGGATCATAAAGAACGGGATTCTTCTGATCGAGTAATTCACCCTTAACTATCCTTACGTCTATGCTTTAAAAGATGAAATTTCTGCCGCCCTTCGATATTTTTGTTTTCAAGTCGATAAGATATCTAAATTAGCCTCCCATGCTACCTCAGGCTCCGAATTAGTATGTGCGTAATTAGAGGGAGCTGAAGTCAGGAGAGAGGCTTGCATGATGTGGCTGCGGGATAGCAATGGAGACGTCTACCACATAGATGTCAACGAGTTACTCGATTCGAGGGATATGAACTAGAATATGAAAGGTATGATGGCAGAACTTCAAAATCGTTCCGTCTCGAAAAAATCAGTCCAAATGTACGGTTCGAATTAATATTTTATTATTAGATGATATAATATAAAACTTTTATCTAACTTATATTACTATTACTTCTACTATTTCTTATTTTTTTCCTAGTCATATCAATTATTATATTCCGGTTTAATTTTTTATGTTAATACTGTTGCAATATAACTATATTATATCTCTTTATATAGGTGGCAATTTTTATATTTCGATATATTTTTTCAATAATGTCGAAAATAACTAAATTTATATAAAAAAACAAAAATATATCTTGTTGTTCCGTATATATATATTCTATATAAATAATTATAAATAAATTTATGATATTACTTACTACATTATCCAAACATTGTATTAACCATGCCGAGGCAGTCTCAATTTGCACTCGAAAAGAATGCCGACATTCTGCCTATCTGTGCAGAAATAATGAATGTCAATGTCACAGAAATCATTAACAATGCATCGAATTTTTTAAGCCTATCGATAAGATCCTAGACAAATTCAGCAATCATCCCTCCTACAAATTGTATCAAAAAATACGTTCGCCTCAAGTCTAAAAAATCGAAGCATGCTTATATGCTGTGGAAAAGCGGGTAAAGTCGTTGAGAGAAAGATTTGGCTAATATATTGATAAGCACGACATGGTTACCATTAACAGGGCAGCTTATAGGCTCAACCAAGGAGATAGCCGAGTGACATGTGAACAATTATGGGAGCTTGACCAATTTTTGAGCACTTAAGACAGTTTTCAAGGCTCAAATATCTAAAATTATAGTGTATTGTAGGCATATTTTAAGGAAATCAACTAAATAACTTATTAGTTTAAATAAAGAACCTCGCATTTAGGAGAAATCCTAAAGAAAATAGACGTGAGGAACGTGAGCTTAAAAATCTCGTGGAAGGCTACATTTGATAAGATCGAATACAAAGAAGATGATGTTGATGTAGCAAAATAAATTCAAAGATTAACAGATCTGGACTATTAATCAAAGTGCACTTATAAGTTGAAGAACTTTTTAGCTGCTTCCGACCGATGGCGGGTGCTGCTGTCTATGGATACCAGCCAAATTAAATATCTGAACCTTTTCGACCTTCAGATTCAATAGATTTAATTCTTAAAGCATATGAATCTGCCTATATTGGAAAATCTCTTGCTCTGTAAGAATTTTGCATGTATTAATGAAATAGTATTCTGACTAATTGTATATTATTTTTTTTTAGGGGGCAATTTGATAAAAGACATTTCTTGTATAAAAGAACTTAACTTTCCTGAACTTATAGAATTTCATTTAGGTACATCTTTTAAAGAATGGGGTGTTAAAAATAAATAAATTCATTATTTTATTTGATTTATTCGATAAAAATTAAAGATCAGAATTAAATAAGTAACATTAGTGTCTTGAATGACTTTCGAATACAGCCCAATATATCAAGAATTTTACTTCCATAGCTGCGATAGCTGTATATAGGTATTAGATTATTCTGCAAGTCATAAAAAAAAAATATTATTTAATGGTTATATTTTTAAAAATAATAATAATGATTTATTATAGTGAAAAATCCCATAACAAAATCAGATCGACAGAAAATAACCACACAAATTAAGCTTCCTTTCGTTGTCTATTTCGAATGAATTAGCAGCAATATATTGAAGAACAAACTTTTATATTGCAAATTTGGGAGATGTACATCGTATATATAATCATTAGATACATATTTTTTAGGAATAAACAAATAGATATATTATTATATATTATGTATGATGCTGTTTTCGCATAAACAATCCTATCAAAATCAAAGGAAATTCCAATCGTAATAGTAGTCCATTTAATACCCATGTTTCTTGAAGAGACTGTGGAGTTTCTCATATATGTAGTCATAGTTTGGTCGTACATCGAAATCCAGTGACTTGATCCACTTAAGAGTCTCAGCAAATACAGGAGGACAACCTTCGCAAATTTACTCCTCAGGACGTCCTTTGGCCTTGGCGATTTCCGTAAATAGTGCAGGAAAGTTGACTGCTGTAGCATTACACCATGGTAAATCGCCCTTCACGAAGTAAATCAAGGTGTACATCATGCTTTCCAGCTAGTCGCGCCTGCAAAGTGGGTATCCTCTGTTTACATTAATCGATATAAATCTGAGGGTGCCGTCCATGTGTTCCCGTTTAATAATTTTTATGTGAGTACTTGAGCCTGGCTCCAAATAGCTTCTGCTGAGCTCGAAGTCGATGAGGTACATTTTGTGCTTCGTCTTGCCCACCCCCATCAGGAAATTCTGGGGTTTTATGTCCCCGTGCAAGATACCTTGTCCGTGGAGATATCGTATTCGGTCGAGCATTTGGAGTCCGAGCATGAGAGCAGTCTTGAGCGAAAACCTTCCATTGCAAAATGACTTCAGTTCTTCCAGGTTCTGGCCAAGTTGTGGTAATACCAGGTATTTTCTGTCTGCATTGGTATAAGAGGTAATCACAGATTCGCAGCCATTTAGCTGGGGCTATTTTAGCAGTTTGCAGATGGCTTGTTCGCGATCCAATCCTTCGCTTGATGATTTGGGGACAGATTTGAGAATAACTTTGGTGCCGTTCGGTCCCTCTGCGATTTCGACTTTGGTATTATTTTCGGACGAGTAGATGGTTTTGATGGGTTTATATTTGATCTCCATGTTAAACTTTAATAATTTTATTTTAAGTATTAATAAATACACACAAATATATTGATATAATTTAACCTTTAAAGATATACCATCAATTACTTTCAACTTGATCAAAAAGTGTTAAATAGGGTTTGTATGTTGTTTGAAAAAATGAAGTATTTACAATTCAACGAACAGGCGCAGTGGATCTATTTTTAGATAATTTGGAGTGGGCAAAATATGAATAGTGGAGGATTTTATATCAGGAATATTATATATATTGAGATCTAGGCAATTACAAATATAGAATAAGTAGCTGATAATATATACTTATTTTAAACAATAATATCTTGAATGTGACAGCGCTGAATTTTAAATATTTTACGAAGTCAAAATTTTTTAAAAAAAATATTTTTTTGTTAACTAACAACCATGTTCGTAAAAAATAGAGAGATAGCCATAATAAGACATTAAAAAAATACAAATGAATTTAAATATTTATTTATTATTAAATTATCGAAAAAATACCCAATTGAGGTTTTTTTATTTTTTACTTTATAGTCAATTAAGATCAAAGGGACTGAATACTTTGGACTGAATCTCAGCGTTTAGGATATTGTTTTTAATATCATACGGAACATTATTCGGAAGGACTGGTTCTGGGTAGAAAAACACGTCTTCATCGCTGCTCGCATCGAAGTGATTCTCCTTCAAGTCCTCGAACTGGTCCAGTTGGTTATGGAACACCTTCATGCTGGCCATCTCCGAGTAGACTGTTTTAATGGGACTTATTGATCTCGATGCATTCTATCCTGACCGCTTCCCAAATATTGGTTTACGTATTCTGGAAGCCCTGTTCTCCTTCTCCAGAATGCTGTTTTCTCTTAAATTTACGTTATTGGTATTATTATTATTGTTGTTGTTGATGCTTTTATAGTTTTTGTCTCCTCTTGACATTAACTTGTGAGGACTAGAAGAGTCATTTTTACTAATTCCGGTCTCTTTGCTGAATCTGGATATTATTTATTTGTTCTGATAGACCTACCTTTCGAGAGCATTAATCCGGTTCTGGCACTTCGACTCGAGGAGTTGGAGTCTTCGATCGAAATCTGTTTGGATGGCCTGATTTTTATTGTTCAACTGGGCAATCTGCTCCTGGTAGTGATGGTGCACACTCGCCATTTTTTATTCGTATGCTTTTTCAAGGAAGGCTTTGACATCCTTGATTTGCGTGTTCCTAAACTTTTTTTCCGTAAGTTATTTCGTTAAGACCACCTCAATCTGGTCTTTGAGTTCACCCAAAACATTGTTGCTTTCTTGGATTATCAATTCTAGCTTTCGATCGGCAAGCATAAGGATTTATTAACTATTGTTTTGACTGTTATTATTGTTATAACTCTGGATTTCTCCTTTGAAAGTGGTTTGGCGGACTCCTTCGAGTTCCTTCTTCCTGGAGACGAGAGTGTGTACTTTGTCCTTGAGAGTTTGCTCTTGAATCTCTAGCTGCAGCAGTTTACGGTTGATGTCATGCAGCTCAGTAGCATATTGTTGTGTGTTGGAAGTGGGAAATTGGGTGAGGCTGGTGCGGCTTCGTGAGGTTTAATCATCATCGAATAAGATTACATTTAGTTTGGGATTCATTTTCCTTGGTTTGCGTTCTGAATTTTACTGACTTATTTTTTCGATTTTTGAAGTGCCTTTTTATTATATTTTAATCGTTATATCTATGTCACTAGCTATATATCTATATTTTTTTGATGGCTTAGTGTTTTTTTGAAATAATAATCTATATTGGATAATAATGGATAAAAAAATTATCATAAAATATTCGTGCTAACTGAAAACGGCTATTGAATAATAAAATAAATTGAAATAATCTAAGCTTTAATCAAATACAGACAGACCCAATCATAATTAGTTGTATATATTCTAGTAAAAATTGAAGAAAATACCCAAGTAGACATGGTAGCCTTATGAGACAATCTCATGCTACGTTCTACTAAAATATTTCGAGTCTTTATTGATGGTTAGTAATTTTTAGGAACTTGGGTCCTAAACATATTTCCTCGTTAGCTTGTGGATCGAGATGTGATTATATTTAGTATAATACAATATTTTATAACACCAGACTTGATCATATTGTATTTACTATTTAAGTTTATAGATATTTTGTGTGTTTTTTTTGGATGAGCTACCGAATCCATTCATTTTACAAACAAGTATTAGCAGACATTGAAATCCGGCTACGTGACGTTCCTGGCATTGAAGAGAGCCTGAAACGAACAAGGCAGAAACTCACCCAGCTTTCTAATCCCCAACATGCCTGCAATATCAATAATAATACACTTGATTCGAATATCAGTACGCCACTCAAAGATTCGGTGGTTCCTCCCAACAAAAACAATCAGCAAGCCCTATCCTACGAGGAATCTGAAGTTTCAAGCGAGTCAGAAGAAGATGTGAAGAAAATAATAAATATTGATTTCAACAAGCAACAGACAAAAGTCCACAAACAACCAACATCGATACATAATAGCAGTTTGCAAGGCTAGCAAAGTAATCTTAAACCATCCACCATTAAAGTTCGAGAAGAACCCAAGGAATACGGCGGAAAACCGAAGGTCGAAGAGGAATAATCAAATGATGATGAAGACGGTATGGTCTTCCACGCAAAAGAAACAATCGACAGAGACAAGAAGGAGGAATTCATGCGACTAAAAGACTAAGAGTATAACAAAAAAGCAGAAGGAGAAAGATAACTCAGGAGTCTGCAGAATCAACCGAAATCACAAGACGACTAGGAATTGGAGTTTTAAGGGAGCGGCAACTCGGATGACGAAGAATAGGTGTACAAAAAGATCGAGGCACAGGTCGGGATGTGGATCTACGGGGTGACCAACGTTCGGTACAAAGGAACCTCGAAAATAATCCACGCTAATCTATCGGATACCCTGTTGAAAAAGGCTAACCACCAGGAGATGTTCTTCAAATCTCTAAAGTGCAGATTTTAAAATTCGCTATCAACAAATCCAAAAGATCTTCTTTGATGATTCTTGCGATTTACTAGTATATGAGTTTTAAAAAAGAGTTTTAACTTACTTTAAAAAAAATTAAAATTTATCGTATTACCATCATATATTATTTCTGAAAAAAACCAAATCATAAGGCAACCAAATATTTAGAAAAATTAATAATTGATAAGATTGAATTTTTCGAGGTTTTTAGATTCAAGGTTGATTTTAGAAACTTCAGAACCTAAACTAATAATTAAAAAAACATAATATTCTTATTATTATAAATATATTTTATAATAATAATAAGACATTATTTCGATATAATAATAATAAATACAACCTACGCATTTTGGCGATCGAAATATTAATATTATTCCCAAACCCATTCATCAATGTTCGACGCTCGATCTACTAGCAGTCAAGGCCTATCAAACATCTCGGTTATCACCACCAACAACCTCAATCCTCTCAGCACAATCCACCCCGCCCTCCTTTCCAAAATCAAAAAAGAAGTCGATCTCTATGAAGGAACCTCCGTCAAGTGCACAGCCATCTGGGAGGCCCTCAAGAAGAACGATATCGCGGGATTCCGACTCTCCGAAAAAGTCATCGAAGTCATTTTCAAGCAGTTCCAAGAAGACCTCTACAATCTGACCAAGATCGGCTCACTCAAGGAGTTCATGTCCATCTTCGATATTGACAAAGATGGCTTCCTCAACGAAGACGAGCAAATCAGAATTTTCAGCTACATCAAATAACGAATGGAGCTGATGGCGAATAACGCTATCAAAATCCAAGCCTACGCCAGTTTCAAATCTCTGATGAAGGAAGTTCGGATGATGGAGTCGAACATTACGAAATGGCAGGAACACTTGCGGTAGAAAGTGCACACTCAGCAAATGAGTAAGTACAGGACGATCGGCGAGCAACGCATCGACGACTTTTGCGAGTAGTTCGACAGAGAGTTTGACGAACTCAGCAGAATCAAGATTGCTCGCCGAGAAGTCTTCGAAAGGGAGGCTATGTTCGAGGCGCAGAGACTCGAAGAGAAGCTCGGCCATGCGTCCGAGTATGTAAAGATTAAACCGAAATACAAACTCAAAGAGTTGCAGGTACAAGAGAAGCTGGTCTCCCTCGAAGAAAGGGTTGAGGAGGCTCTGGACTTTCGCAAGGAACTAAGTGAACTCGAAGTCACTGAGAAGATACGGGTCGACAAGCTGATGCTGGATAACGCGAATCACCAACGCTAAAATATGCGCAAAAAGCACTAACGCAACCGCCAATAGCTGGAACTGAAGCTTCAGGAACTCGAATTCAAGCTAATAATCCGTATGAAGAAGGAATTTGACATACTAGAAAAGAAGAATAACCTCCACGCTAACGAAATTACACGCATCCAAAACTTGTCAGCGAAGTGGGCTGTCAAAAAAGGCATATTCGAACCCGAACTTAAGCGCACCAAGAAACTAGAAAAGCGCAGAAACGAAATACTCTCGGAATACAAGCGAGCTGCAAAAGGCAGTACTGAACTTCGTCTGGACGATGATTCTGCGCAATTACAGACTAATAACAGCCATAACAACAACTTCAGCCATACTTCAGGCAAGAAAGAGAACACTTCTCGGTTCGCCACGAGTAACATCCTCGAGGGGACAACCAACTTCGAGATCACGAAGAAATCGCAGAGCGAACTGCCTGTGAACAAATTCAAGGAGGACTTCAGGAACATGTCTGGGAAGCTGGAGAAGTACTTGCAGGAGAAGAAGACAGAGAAGATGTACTCGCTGACGGGAATGTACGACGGGTATTTGGAGAAGAAGGGGCACATGCCAGCTATGAGTGCCAATGCAGAGATCGCCGAGAAAGAGAGAAGGAGACATTTCATCTTGTCAAAAATAGTATGACTATCCACTCAAATTATATACATTTTTTCTTTCTTTGATATTATTGTTATTTCAAATAAATTTAATTTAAAAAAATGTTATCATATTTAAGATTGATATTTTTTTTACTAATAAAAACTTATTAAAGATTCTATATTTCCCGTTTTTCGATTGGTATGTTATTTTTTTTTAGAAATTGCTCTATTCGCTAAATTAAATAAAAAACATTACGGATATATAGAAAATATTTTGGAAGCAATCGGAGACTTGGATATATTATATATTTGTTCTGTTCTTGGTTGAGAATCCTTTTGTGGCTGCTAACACCCATCTTATTTTCGATGACAATATGTATCTAAACAAATTATAGATAAGTATAATATATAATCACAACTCAATTGTTCATTTATACATTTTAATATTTTAAAAATATATTTGTTAAAAAATATCAAATTTTATTTGATATATTAATTGTTCGCTTCTCATCTATCAATTATATACATTTATATCACGCATTCTACTACTAGAAAAATGACACCACAACCAGTCCATCTCCGATCTGGACTCATACTGTTATTCGGCGTACTCGTTTCCATCACAGCCTACATCGCTGCAGCCCATATGTTCGCTTAAAAGCCAATCGTCACCATGTTATTATCTATTCGATCAAGATGATATAAAAAAACTTCAAAACTCTAGACTCTAACAAAGCGGTACTCGTCACAGGCAATAAATATGATGGAGTATGCATCGAATGCGATGTTACAGTGCAGCTTGCCAAAGTGCCTGAACGCATTTAGTATGTGAAAGAATAGCCTATTTCTGTTCAAATTACAACAAGTGCTGCCAAGTCCATGAAATTGAAGAAATGTAAAAAAGAAGTGAGTCAAAACAAAAATAAATAACCGAAAAAAACACGAAAAAAAGCCTATAGAGCAACCAAAACTCAAGGAAAGGCCAATTTATAAATAGACTGAATAATAATAATTTTGAAATGCTGAATCCAATAATATTTAAGATATAATACATTTCTGGAAAAATAATTTATTAAAATAGGATTTTTAAAACAAATCTCCTCTGCTCTGAGAGCTAAAAACGAATACAATAAATTAATTTTTGAATAGGTTTGATCGAGATCATATCATTGATTTTTTTGATCAGAAATTAATCATTTAAAATAAACCATGATGCGAAGGAGATTTACCCCTTTTTAAATTTTCCTCGAAAAACAAAAAGACATCAAAATCAAACAGAGGCTCAGGACTTCATATGACCACCAAAGAAGGTTTCCACCCGAGTTTCATCCCGAATCTAAACCACGAAGCAAAGTCAAAAATAATGAAGATGTTAAAAAAGTAGATCATCAGATTTCAGGCCGCAAACACCTGAAGTCTGAACAATTGAAATAGTAGCTGAAATGCATCAATGAGATGAATTACCACATTAGCGCTAGAGATTTTTTATTGCCTGAGAGGAGAGGCATAAACTGTAATATTTTCCCAACACAGATAAATATGAAACAATAATAATAATAACATTAGTATAAATGCACTCAATAAAAACAGCAACCTCTTTAATTCAAGCAAAACCCTAGGACTATCAAAAGCCCTCATGTAATTCTACACCTACCTTAACAAAGAATTCCGCGCATCATCCACAAAACTTTGTATGGCAGACAAAGTGGAAGTGAAGCCATTTATTATTCTCCATCGGGAAGGAATAGCAGCAGGATCAATTCATCAGCAAATAGAGAATCCAGCCACAAATCACCCACCCAAAGGGTATTTTAATTTAACGATGATAACGATGCATCACTGAAGAAGCGGAGTCCGAAAATTCGATTAAGGGGGACAACGACTCCTCTACTAAACCGTTAACAATCCAGTAATTCGCCGACTCCCAAGATGAAATTAAGAGGAACTTAAAAAAACTATGTTTTGGAGCATAACGATATTAACTATATAAACTTGATTGAGATATATGACCGAAAATATAGTCCCGAAACCCGCAATCATAACAACCGTCAAAGAACCACAATTTAAAAGTAATACAAAGGTAGATGCAACTCGACGAGTCCTCAGATTGAGATGGTGACTAATACTCCTTCTCATCTTAGAACTAACAAGACAGGAGTTAGAAAATGGAACAGTACAGGAAAAGCGTTCCAGCCAATTATGGATATTGATGCTTGGGAAAGTGGTCCTATCCAGCAGAGTCTACCAACCGATTATTTGTGACTGATCATTTTGTTTGTTATTTCCGTCTCCCTTCCATTTTTTAACAAAAAAAGGAAACTTCTACATGAAATTTATTCTAAAATTATTTATAAAACAAGTAAGATAAATAATAAAAAAAGCCGATTAAACATTTCAAACATTTTAATGTTATCTGTCAAGATGATAATGTGCTAATCAGCGAATGTAAATCCACAGCTTATAATCGTATGTTGTAAATTAAAAAATATTAGTCTCAAACAGAATCAGAAAAATAACACAGGATATCAAGTTGTCTTTTTAACATTTTTTTATAGTAAATCTTATAGAAGTTATTACCAGAAATTTATAAAAAATGACATCATCGGCTCAAAATTAAATATCTGAAATTAATATTATAGCCGATCATCCTAATATATCTCATTAATTTGTATTATACTTTTAGATTATTCAAATAAAACATGGCAAGTGTCTTCCAATCGGATCTCTACAAAAATAAGGCAGTCTTAATCACTGGCGGGGCAACAGGCATTTGCTTCGGAATCGCCTTAAAGTTCTTGCAGCACGGGGCCAAAGTCACCATCGTCTCCAGAAAACTCGCCAACATCGAAAAGGCAGTCGTTGAACTCAGACAGTTATCGAAAAGCGACAGAATCTTCGGCACAACTTGTGATGTTCGAAAGGCCGAATAAGTTGAGAAAGCAGTTAAATTCTCAATCGAAAAAACAGGATCTCTCGATGTTCTGATCAACGGTGCAGCAGGTAATTTCCTTGTCCCTTTCGACAAGCTGTCCATCAATGCCTTCAAGACAGTTATGGAGATTGATACGCTCGGGACCTTTATCACTACCAAATTCGCCTATGAACACTGGCTTAAGGAGCATGGTGGGGTCGTTATCAATATTTCTGCAAGTCTCCACTACAATGGAACAGCCCTTCAAAGTCATTCGGGGGCAGCCAAAGCCGCGATTGATGCATTGACGAAACATTTAGCAGTAGAGCTCGGTCCTAAAAAAATCAGAGTGGTTGGAATTTGCCCTGGACCGATAAAAGGAACCGAGGGAATGGAAAGGCTCTCAGGTTCTAGCAAAGGAGTGGGTATGGAATCACAATTACCAGCCCAGAGACTGGGTACTAGAGAAGACATCGGAAATTCAGCTTTGTTCCTCGCCTCAGACGCTGCAAGCTATATAACTGGGACTACTTTGATTGTGGATGGGGGCCAGTGGCTAACAATGGGTAACTTCACTTTTGCGGATCAAGATTTTCGATAGAATTATTCAAAGATGTGATTTCGGCTGTGTTTGATCAGATATCTTTGCTGTGCAAGTTCATAAAAATAAAATATTTGTTTCTATCGTTCATCGCGAACTAACTTGTAATGTTTTTTAAAATATAATTTTAGATTTGGAAAAATAACTATATTGAAAAAACAAAATCTCGAGAGAAGGATTTCATTTTTTAGATTTAACTTCATAAAAATTAAAAAAACATATGTTTAAGTGAAGAATAAGAAATTTAATTAAAAAAGTGTGAACAATTGTGAAAAAGAACAATGGAACCTGCACGAAATTTCAAAGACCATAGAGGGAGAGTTAAGAGGATTTTATGGAGGATTCAAGAAAAAAGTGGTATTTTGTTTTGTATTCGAAAAAGTTTATAGAACATAGCTATGATGTTAAAACTTAAAATATTTTTTTTAAAAGTTCTTTCTAATTTGAGTTGATAATTATTTATACTTCGATTGATAGTATTGATAGTGATTAAGAGAATTAATATATATTTTTTAAAAAAATAGTTTTCAATAATTATTAATTATTTCTAGATAAATTATACCCCAAATATATATCGAAAAAAAACTGGGTCGACCATTATCCAATTCAAAAGCTTACTGTTCATATAATATTCCGGTGAGGAACCCATTACTTTAGAGGAGATAGTCATGACATAGCATATACTTTATTGGCTGATTCATATATCCATATCTTTCAAATATATTCAATCCTATATTTTGAACTAGAGTTTGGTGTCTTAATAGTTTTTGCCCCCCCCCGTTTTTGATTAATTTACTGATTAATAGTTTAATTAAAAAAATGCCGTAATAAACATGAAAATCAAAACACATGCAAAAAACAATCTGTTAAGTTTAAATAAATATTTTTTTTTTTAATGAATTAACAAATTAAATATATCTTAATTTAACTGTTATTAGATATTAAATTGTAAACGAACTTATATTTAATATTTATTTTATTTTATTTTATTTTAAATAAATAAATAAATAAATATATGGCATTCTTTATACATTTTTTGTTATTTAGTTCGATTAGATAAATAAAGGGTAACATAAAATTATAATCCAAAAAATAAAATAGATATTTTTCAATAAACATTCGATTACCGAAATTCCAATAGCACTAAATTCAAAAAAATATTAAATATCCAATAACAAAAGAAAAACAAAAATATCTTCGATTAAAGTTATAAGTTACTTATAGAAATTCGATTCTTTCGGGTGGTTTGGAGATGTTTAAAAAAAATATGAAATATTATCACATTTTATCCGTCAACATTTGATCTGTTGGATTGTACCCTTTGTCGCAGTCCTACTTTCCGTGTTTATCTAAAAACAAATAATAATGATATTGGAAAAATATTATATGTTTTAAATTTAAGATCTATTTCTATTTAGAGAACCATTGCATATTATAAAGAAATTCGAAAAATAGTGTTTAATTAAAAAAAACATGATGGTGACAAAAATTCTATGAAACAAAAAACTATCTAGTTAACAAAAATAGAATAAAATCAATACATAAAATACATAAATATATCATTATAAGTTAGTTAATAAATATATCTATATACAGAAAAACACAAATAAATAAATAAATATACAAGAAAAAAAAAACATTAATATCACTATCACTTTGTTTTAACTTGGTATAATGCAATATCGATTGAAGCCACACTTTGAAAGAGTGACTGACGGACATCCTGAATCAGAAGGGGCACAGTTCCAAAGATACTAAATAATGGATGCTGGGATCCATATCCTCTTCAAGGCAATTGTACGATTAAAAAATTAATATTTTAAAAAATATATCTACAATTGTATGAAGATAATTATACTAATAATACGATTTGAAGATTTTACGAGTAGAAACTCGTATTTTTAAAAGTATTATCTTCAAATAACTTTATTTTAATACTATTCTCCAGGAAATTATTTATTTATTTTTATTTTTTATTTTTTCCCGACTGATGTTTTATATTTATATTTTAGAATTTTCGAAATTAAACATCCACTATCTTTCCATATATAGATATTTTTCCCCCCTTTACATAATATGTTATTGACTATTTTTTTATTGAGAATTATGTGTTGATAGGAAATAAACATTGAGTTGTTGCTAAAAATTATGCGCATCAAAAAGCCAATCAAAAAGGACGAAGTGGCAGCAATCACTGACGATATCCAGAAGATGATCATCGCCAATATCAAAAACGAGTTCTACTACCGATAGAACTCCGATCTCTTCGGACCCGAAAACCCCTTCTGCCTCAACAACAAATAAAGTGATATGTGGTCTCGAATCTCACCCCATATCAAATAATCTAAAACAATCAACCCCTCTCATAATTTTCTCACTCTTCCTGATTTCCCCCGATAAACTCCTTCTGATAAATTATCCAGTGACTAAATCCATGCATTCAATCGATTTTATGCTCGAGTCGAATAGAAACTACTATGCAAATTTCTTTTTTACTCGTTGAATTCAAATAAATTATTTTTTATCTCCCGAGAGGTCGATGAGCTTTGGTCGCTACTGAGATCAACTCCACATAAACTTACAGACTTCAAACAATTTGTGGAAATATCAAATTTCACGATGATCGAGAACCAGAAACTCATCAATTTCTTAATGGAATACCTGTATGAACGTGAGTTGATCAACTCAATTGACCACTTCAAAGACTGTATCATCCAATCGTCATGGAAAGGGATCCAAGAAAAGGTTTTCAACCTTGAAGATTTTTCGAAGGCAAAAGTATCCCCAATCAACTATGAAACCACAGACCTCAACAAGAAGCTGGGCATTATGGTGAAAAGCCAACACTTTGGTAACCGATAAAATCTCTTGAAGATGTTTGTAAATGCAAGGGGACTACAAAAAGCAGACCAGATTGACTCCTGCAATGAATTCGAAAAAGAATACATATATTTTCCAAAGAAATACATAAATAGCACATTATATTCCTCGATCTGTCCCCCACTCCACCGAGGAAATGCACCAGAAAGGATTACTAGTAGAACCGGCAGAAACGGGAACAATACTAAAATAAATTCTGAAGTACGAATTCTCCCCGATCCGGAAATAAGTGCCTCTGCCGTTGAGGAGCACGTTGACGTTGAGGGGCATGTTGACGGGCATTCATAAAATATAATCCCTCAGCTAGAAAATATCCAAGATACTTCACCTTAAAATTCTTTTCTGAAACCTTCGAGTTTTTTTGAAGCGGAAAATAAATCTAAGAAAAACAAAGCCCTCAGAAGATAAGGTATTCGATATGCAAATCCTAAATTTTCCAAGATGTTAAGAGAGCCCAAAGAGCACGAGTCAGTTGAAGATTCCCAAAAAAAAGTAAAATAAAAAATGAACCATCACAATAAATCATAAGGTAAAAAAAATGAGAATTAAAGCTTATTATAAACATACAACCCATATTGTTAAGATATATATTTTTTAGATAAAAAAACAACGACAAATAGGACACCAAGGAAATAATAGGACCCTAATAAAATTTTAAATAAATTCAAAGTTAATATTTAAAAAAGAAATCAGAGGTTTCATAATCTAAACAAGTATAATAATAAAAGATAAATCCTCAAGATCAAAAAGGGATACAAGTCAGCCAAGAATTACCCGATAAACAAACTGGATTTCAAAGAGTTGCCGACAGCTGCGACTTTTTCAATTATGGATAAGCAGCAGTTGGCCCGTCTCTAAAAATCGAACCTCACAACCAAGCACACTGACAACGCTAACTCTGGCAGCCATGAAATGGGATGTGGAAAATATCAACAATAAAGCGAGTTCAATGTTACTGCAGCATAGCAGATAAAAAATAGTAGAAATTCTGGGAGCAGAAATAACTATCAGACATCTGTGAGTAAAGAAAATAGTGTAAAGTTTATTGAAGAAGCTCAATATGCTGATTAGTTCAAAATTGTTGTGGAACCTCCCGATGAAATACAGTACACATCCACCACCAATGACTTTGAAGTTCAAAACAATAACAACAAACAATATGGGGTGAAAAACAGTCAGACTTCACCCAACACCTTTGTTAGAATTATTAATAAGCAGAACAATAATGAGAATACCCCAGGACACAAAAGAAATGTCATCCAGATTCTCTAATCGCTCAATAATAATATCTGTAAACTTCTCCAGCGTAAATAGATTTTGCACACTCCTTCGAAAAAATCTCACAGTCTGCTAAGAGACCTCTTGGACACTTAAAAAATCATCAATCATAATAGAAAGTGTTTCTCGACATGGGGTACTGTTGGTAATACAACCACTAACAACAGTTCCTTTTTAAGTCCCATATTCACCTCAACTAACACGAACACGAATAATACCAGCCTTCTTCGTCCTGCTTCGAAGGTCCTCTCGCCAGATAGTGACCAGGCTCTATCTTATGGAGTATCTAGGAGTTTAAGTAGTGTCATCACACCCAATAATTTTTCCTCTTTGAATAGGCCGGCTAATGAAAGTTATAAACTGAAAAACAATACTTTAAGCAGCCAAATGGATAGCGATAAAGAAAGTTAATTGGGGAACAACAATCGCAACTATAGTAAAAACACTAGTTATTCGTCTTGTTTTCCAAAAGAAATAGAGTCATAAAATTTCAAGGTAACATCAAACAAGAGGCGAAACTTTCAGATTCCTGCTTATTTGAAGATGGCAAAAAAAAGAACAAAAAACTTTGAGGTTTTTAGTCAATTAGCAAGGCGCATTATTACTTGATAAGATAAATGTTATTGTGGGAAAATTACTAATTACTAACTTCAATTTCAATGAATATAATATATTTCCTCAGATCGACCATAACTTAAAAAATACGTATATTTTCCACAATTTTGTTTCTAAGGAACTTAGATCTTTAAAATGTTATCATTATCTTTTGAAAAAAATAAGATAGACTTTGCTTTGCCAATTCCTATTAACAAGTCAAAAAAATCATAATCTTTTAAATCTAACATTCCTCTTTGCTGTATGCATCGTATTTTTGAGACTTGTAATCCTTATTTTTTGCTTCAAACTTGGGGATTGAGATCAAATAAAGCACTGTACAGTTCGTTTCTCGTTCTAGACTATGGGAGATTCTGAAATAACCGATGTAAGGACCGAAGCAATTCAGTGTCATCTTGAGGTAAGTAGTCCTATTGTTTTGTTGTCTCTACAATTATTTCCTCCCTACAATGTCATTTAACATATTGTATGAATATTAGAAGGTAATGGATAGGAATAAGAAACAGTTTTTAGTGTTTTACTCGCTGGGTCTTTTGTGCAATAGATTTTAAGAGTAGTTCACTCTCAATATTTTTTTAGTTATTCTGGTAAAGATTCTTTTGCATACTGGACAGGTATTTTATATCTAGAAACACATAATTAGGATAATTAAAAATACAATAAAAATTCGAAACATGTTTTTCTTTCAAAAATCTATATTGTGATTATATATATATTTTTATATCCGTTTACTTTAGACCATTCTTTGATGCATGAGAAGCAAAATAAATGTTGGCACACTTTGATATCTCCCTATAGATCAATAAAATAAACCATAAAAGAATTATGTCGATGTAGGTATGCATGAGATTGATATATAAATTTTATTATTGCTATTTATTATTATTTCCGAGTGTAGTGTTTATAATTCCTGCAATGGGAGCTGTGTCTTTGTAAATATATTTTACTTTGTTGGTAATGTTTTCATAACAAATGCTGCATTTGAGTCTTTTCGTTTGAAGACGTGTTTGCATGATATTAAGTGGAATGTATATTATTTTTTGGAGGAATGTGTGACGTTAAAATCTCAATTGTCAATTTAGCTTCTTATGTATTTTGTATGTATCGTTTTTTTTGTAATTATATTATAATTTGTATTAAATTGAAATACATGATGTTTAAAAAAAACATATGTCATTACAGGATTATAAAATATCCTCACTAATGATAGTATATTTTTTTTACACCTTCACTTTGCGATTTAAGATAATAATTATTGAAATTGTTCCTAATACAAATAAAAGATATAGGTATATTAACATCTATACATAAAAAAAACTGACACGCAAAAAATACTTAAGGCAACTTCGATACCTTTTCTTCGCTTATTTTATGTCGCTCGAACGTGAAAAGAAACTTCAGTATGCAGAAACCCTACGTCAGCAAGTAACATATCTTTCTTTTAGTTAGTTTTTTTTAATACTAATTTAAACTATTTAATTTTATTACATATTTATAGAGATATATTTTTTTAAAGATAAGATTAGATAAAACTAGCAACGCCGATAGAAACAAAAACTCAGGGATGCTGAGTATCCATACGGACATGGGAGTGATGTGTTTAGTCATATCGGCAGCGGACTCAGTAAGCATAGTCATCGGTCTCCTCAAATCATTATAAATGCTGAGACCCCAAATAACTCAAAAGGCAAGCAAATCTCGTCTCCTTCTCATCATCCTCCAACAACTGTATTGGCCAAAGCCAACTCGGTGCCCAATCTGAGGCAGATCCAAAATGACGTCATTGAGCTCATCCAGGAACTGAAACGACAAAAGACTACATTCACAAAATAGCTGCGGCTGATCAGATCGATGATAAAGAGCACTAAAAAGGATAGCGAAGGAGTTAGGTAGAAGATGAATCTGCTGTATTATAATATCAACGCAGAGAATGGGACGGCAATCCGGCGCCCCAAAGGAAAAGGCAACAGAAAGGGTGAGAGTAGCAAGAAGAATTTGTACTATTAAGAAGATAATTACCAATTATTATAAAACCCGAGGAGCTTTTAGTCGAACTAGGATGAACAATCGATAAATTGATCGTTATCATTATTTTAAACAGCGAAAAGTCATTTACTATATTTATGTTTAAGTTTTATTAGTAATAACTAAGTATAAAAAACATGTATCACTTTTATATCATAAACTAGTTAAAAATAAAATACCAAAAATACACAAAAAGGGGATTCTTAAATTTAGTGACTCCATGGTTAAGACAATGTTCTATTTAATATATCTTACATATACTTTTAATAGTTCTATATTTTTGAATAATAAAATTAAACATTCTTTTTTCAGATGTCAAAGTATATAACATTGAACATAGAGTCCAAGGGGGTGATCGAGGTGCCGAGCCTCGAGATTGTTCATGGGAACCTCAGAGCCAATCATAGGTTTGCAAAGGTCGAAACCGATAAAATCATTGAAAGGTTTGCCGACCAGGAAAAAAATAAGATTAATAACTCCAACATGATGAAAGCTAAATAGGAATGCAAATCAATTAAACATAAACTATACAAATACGCCAAGTATTCTAATGCATTTTTTGCAATAATCTCGAGCTAATCTTCTGAAAAAAAATATTGTTTTATTTTAACTTTTTTATTGA